>JAJLTL010000151.1:0-25941 GCA_030568135.1 Vanderwaltozyma yarrowii
AAATGGAGTTTTATAGTGGGGAGTTTTTTTTCGTTTAAAAGTCCCGCCATGCCTATCGTACCGTATCTTGGCTTGGCGGCTAATTGTAATTGATGTTATTATTTACATGTATTTTGTTATTTATATGGTGGTGATGGTTGTTTATAGACAGAAATAGATATCTATGTATGTATATATATATATTTACAATTGTTAGAGAGATATAACTGGTGATATTACAATGGTACATCTAATCCTACTCTATTTGCAGTTCTTTTAACTCGTTCATCTTGATCCATATTCTTGAATGATCCAAGATTATACCTTTCTATCAACTCATCGTATTCTCGTTGATTGTTTAAGTATGTACAAATATCTTTATAATGTTGTAATTTCCTTTTATCACTATTGCTGTTATTAAAATCTTTTCTAATAGTATTTCGCATATCAGGTTGTACGAAATACGCTTTTTTATCTTTACTTGGATTTTCTGATTTAAGTAAATTTATACTGAAATCAATATCCTTAATATTACTTAATGGAATATTATCTGTAGTAGTACTATTAGACTGTTGCTGTTGTATTAGCTTCAGTTTTTGATAATTTAATAAAGATAATTCTTTACTGATTTCATTACTTCTTTGTATTATTCTACTTCTTTTATCATTTTTAACAATAGATTTAATTAATTGTTTATAAATAATTAATGGTTCAATTTTAGCACTCATAGTTGTGTGTGGAGTGTAATGAGTATAAGTGTGTTCGTGCTTGCCTTGACAATATCACATATACACCACAAATACAAATACAACTGCATATCGTAAAATAATATATCTAAGATCTAAACATAATTAATTTACAATAATATATATATTTGAGAACTCAGGAAAAGAATAAAAAAATTGGAAAATAGTAAATGTTACCCGGCTGGCAGTGGTTTTTTAAGTGTAATTGTAATATACAAATAATTATATTTTAATCAAAGAATACATACTAGAGACTACATATCTATACATCTATTCTAAATCAACAACACCGTCTTCTTCTTGATTCTTTTTCTTATCCTTACCATTAGATTTCTTTTCATATTTTTTAAAAACATACACTCTTGCATCTCTTTCTTCTGCAGGTTTAGTAGTATCTTGTTCACTATTTGTTCTCTTGTGATGATAATCTGGATAATTTTCCCATTGGAATTTACTAGATCTTTCCACTTGTAACCCATTATCTTTAGAGATCATCTTAATTTGCCATAAATCATATGGTTCACCTGTAAAGACAGATAATATGATTTTACCATAACCTTCTTCAGTTAATCCATTTATATCATTTTTATTATTACTATTTGAACTCAAATTGTAACCTTGTGTATAGCTGTTTCTTGAATTAATAGCATTGTAATTAATTAATTTGAAAAAATCTTTACAATTCTTAAAATATTTAAATATTAAATCTTGATGTTCTTGAATATTTCTATCCATATCTTTGACACCTTTACCTGTATGTGGGAAATTAAACATTATATTTTGTAATGATTTATTACCGAATTCAGCATGACCATTTGCTGTCATTATTTTATTCCATGTATTTTTTTTAGAAATTTTAAAACTTTTAATTAAATTTGTAGTATCAATACGGAAAAAAATCATAACTTTTTCTTTAATCAAGAAATCATAATTTTCTTCGAATGAATGAGGATATTTCAATCTCAATTCTTGAACAGATGCATCATAACTAGAAACAATTAAATTTTCAGGTAATATATAACCTTGTTCAATAATTGATTTAGCAAATGAAAAATCACCATCACCAATTAACAAAAGTGTTTCATCTTTGTTAAAAGGAATAAACTTCTCGTTACTTTCTCTTTGCAACTGTTGATTTTTCTTGACTCTACTAGATAAGGCTGGCTTTTGTTGTTTACGAGCAATCTTTTGTTGAGTTTTCTTCAATTGACTTTCTTTATATTGATGTTTCAATAACGAACTTTTTAGGTTCTTGGAACCAATCTTACCTTTGAATTTTCTACTCATATCTTTTAAAGTGTATCACTTGCAGAGTTGAAGTTGGAGAACTATTAACTATTTCAGCAAAAAACTACTATATTCTTATATGCAAATTTAAACTCATCATCATCAATCGATGTCTTTAAAGATATTTATTATTTTTTGCAATGAAGATTTTTCAAGTCATCGCGAATTCCCACTTTAACAATTTCAAGTAAAAAAAAGTATACTGAAATAAACGTTTAAGGTGTGTATGTATATCAGCACTATTTTTTAATGATGTTATAAATTGACATAATATTGTATTGAGGATGATTAATATCTGGAATTGATTCTTATTTTAAGTATTTTTGTGCTAAATTGTATATTGTCTTTTGGTCTTCGAATACGGGTCTTGTAGTCTATTTTAAAATTGATAGTTCAAATATTGAAAAATGATTCCTGTTAGTAATTTGTAGATTGAAAATCTTATAATTTAATTTATAATTAACATACTGGAAATAAAAGCTTTAATTTATCAGCTTTCTTGACAATTATAGCCAGATAGAATACTACTTGGAATCCCGGTTGAAACCCTTCGTTGATTATTACATCTACTATTTGATCTCTTGGAATAAATTCATCTTCTCTGAACAACTTATTGTTTAATTTATAGGATAAAAATGTCCAACCTGTAACATTGGTTATTTGCAAACCATAATCTTTGAGTATAGTAAATGAATCAATTCTAGGTGATTTAATAAAGATGTTGGTAATCAAGAAAATTATTAACACTGATGGTAGCTGTTTGTACTGAGATAATTCGTACTTGTTGAAAAGGGTATGGCAACAGACTCCGGTTATAAGTATTGATATTAGAATATTAATTATCCTTTTCTTAGTAAATGAAGTAGGGATTAATGTATAATTAATACACTTCTTATTTTTATCTTCTTTGATAGTCAAAGTATACTTTTCACGATCTACTTCGATTACTTCGTAAAAATTTCCTTTAGATTCAGTCATTATTATATATGTACAACTATACCTCTGATATTATACTATATTCTCCCTTATATGTGTACAATTGCTCGTTACAAAGACAAACAATATTCAACATTTATATATATATAGGTTCAGTTGCATTGCATATATTCAATTTTAATAGATTTTAAGAACGCGAATACAGTGTAGCGTGCCAAACTGTTTTAGGCCCATTGCGTTAGTAAAATAATTACTATGTTAAAAATAATGAAGCAATATTTTTGTTACAAGGTGTATTAGATGGATTACAGATATGCATTCAATTGAATAACATGCAAAATCACATATATTTATGTACATATATTATATAGTTATGTTTATATTAATTTTAGATGGTATTTTAAATTTCTATACAGCCGCAGATGCTGTTTGAGCTTCTTCTTCTACTATTTTTTTTCTTCTATCATCAATTGTACCTAAGACAATTTCAGATTTTCTATATGTTTTTAATTGATCGGTCATCAAACCACCGGAAGTTTTCTTGTTGATATCTTTTAGTTTTATATTCTTTAAATCTTCACTCTTAGCAAGTTCTTTGGCGTCTTCTATTTCCTTTAGATGTTGTTCGTGTTGTTCCTGTAATTTTTCTATTTCAGAATGGAAATTATCGATTGATTTAATTTCCCGTTTTGTATCTGAACAATATTGTTCAAAATTAGGCGGTAGTCTGGATCGCAGAGCTAACTCTATTAATAACGGATGCTTTTTTTCTTCATTAATGAATTTTGCTTTTACTTGTTTTCTTGTTCTGTATGGAAATAATTGTGAGATTAGATTGAAATCGGTACCCCACATGGACAGGGCTTTATAAAATTGTATTAATTCATCATTTGACCATGGGTCAGTATAAGAATTTCTACCATAAGTTGCAGAGTTGTAGAGATTTTCAAATGGATTTTCATCAACTTTTGTTTTATGTGCATTTTCTAAACTTGCATTTTTATGTCTATCAACAATCGTTGATAATTCATCCACTATCATCGCACCTTCTTTACTCATCTTCAATTGAATAGCAGCATGTGATCTCTGAGAAAGTTCAGGTACCTCTGTGTTCATTAATTCATCCGCTTTTCTCTTACGTTCTTCTTTTTCTCTTTCAACTTCTTCTTTATTTAAAGCACTCAACGATTTAAATTCTTCACGAGCACGCTTTCTAACTTCTCTACGTTCCTTTCTTTTAGTAAGTTTTGCTTTTGCAGCTAATTTTGCCCTTTCGAAATTTTCAGATGGTTCACCAATAGGTAATACTGGTTTACATAATTCACCCATTGTAAATTCATCTTCATCTATCATATAACGAGCTGAATCAGTATCCTGAATATTTTTTGGAATTTCTTTTAAATTTCTAATAATGTATCTTTCGTATAAGTTATCTGTTCTTTGAAACAATTCATTTGATGATTCTTTTTTACCTCCAGGGATGGAAATTGATGGAATTGATTGGTCATCTGATTCAGCGTTTATCATTGGGACAATACTAATTCTATTTGCAGAACCAGATTTTTTAGAAACAGATGTTCTTACAGACATTCTACGTTTCTTTAAGGCTTGTAAAGCATCATCTGCTTCTGAAATACTATTCATTTTTAATTTTTTTAAACCAGAATTGGACATTGTAGATAGTCTTCTGTTATTCTGAATAGTAGATGATGCATCATTGAAAGTAGATTTGAATACAGGTTGTACATTATTGTTGCTTAATGAATCCAGTCTACTTGAACGACGACGTGATGCGATATAACTAGTTGAATCCGGTACTTGTATTTTGGATGCACTATTTTGTAATGGCGGCATATCTTTATTAACGCTCATCTTACCCTTAGGACCTTCGGAATCTTCATCAATATCGACATTCTTAATATCATTATTTACTTTATTTTCATCATTGGTTGATGTGGCACTAGTAGTTTCATTATCTTCATCTCCTTCGTTATCTATTTCATCAGCCTCTTCATTACTTTGGTTCTCAGTATCATTTGAGTCGGTATTTTCTTTGCTTGTATCCTTTGGAGCAACTACTACAGGTGTTGCAGTAGCGCTCTTAGTTGGAGTCGCAACTCTACGCTGTCTAAGTTTAGGAACAAACCTTGTTCCACTCTTGTTGACTACACTACTCATTTGGATTAATAACTACTATAAACCTATTTTTTGATCTGCGTTAGTTGTTCCCAGAGATAGAATATTTCAGCAAACGAGAATTTATCGATGTTCTCTTTTCCTATGATTATTATTGATGAATAAATAATATTTAAATACACAACCCTCCTCTTTACATCAAACAATGATTAAAAAAGATTAACAATGTTGTTTCTTTCTTTGTTTGTTTTCAATAAATTGATTTATTCAAATTGGAAATTTCAAAAAACCATTCTGCGCGTTCTACTGGTGCGCATCGCATTTACGCTGGAGGAAACGTTAAATTTGCAATGAGTAGATAAATTTTTATAGTGACAGAAATGATGATTAAATGGATTAATTATTGTAAAGTAATATACAAAGTTATATAGATTATATATGGTAGTATACTAATATGGCTTGAATCTGTTCTTTGAATGCTTTTTCTTTTTGTGTTTTTCTTCCTTCTTATGAGATTTCGTTTCTTTAACAGGTTGAATTGAAGTTTCCATATCGGCCAATTCGGAATCTTCATCTAATACATTCATTTTCTTTGAGTAATCCCAAAATTGATCTGAAACATTTGTGGTAGTGGTGGAACTGTTATCATTCCTCCATATTTTTACATTCCCATCTTCACCAGAAGAATATAGAATGTTTGGATTTTGTGATGGTATGAATACATCTCTTACCACTTCATCGTTATGAGCATTGGGTATGGATATAGCATTGTTGATATCAACTTGTTCGTTAGCAAATGGTATTATCTTCAATTCACCTTTTGATTCTTGTGATTTACCAGTTGCTATGAAACCTGGATAAATATCAACAACGTAATCACAATCCCAAGGTTGTCTGATATCACCAAGATCCAGTGGACGTGGTTCAGTTAATTCATCAGATTTATTGTTTAATTCATGAATAGCGAATGTTTCCATATGCGATAATGTGAATACTCTCTTTGGTGATAACCATCCACAAGAATGTATAGAAGCATAATTGATTACTTGATGTAAAGCGTCTTCTTCATCTTGTTGAGTTAAATCATAAATATTCGTATAACCATCAGTTGAACCTGATAGCAAAACATTTTTATCACTTGGATGGAACTTAATATCTGTGATATCATCATGATGTGAATCGACAAGAGATCTCAACGGAGAATTGAAATTTCTGATATCATAAAGATGCAATTCTGCATCCACACCAGATAATTCAGTACCACAAGCTAACATTTCATTTCTTGAATCAAGTGATAAAAAAGGTGATTTTTTATCATTATAAATAGTAGCAATAGGTTGATTAACATTTTTATTTCTAATATCGAAAATCTTAACTGCATCAATCGAGGCAGTGGCAAACATCGAAGCATTAGTATAATCACTATCAATAACACATAATTTATTAATAGAAGTATCCCCGGTTTTAACTGTCTGAGCCACTGAATTATTATTCCAATCCAGTAAATTCACAGTACCATCACTTAAACTAGACAACAACCCGTATTGATACAACGGCTTCAATTGCAAACACCAACTATTCGATCTGAACGAATTCACATGAACTAAAGAATAACTTCCCATGATATAATAATAATATTTTGCCAATGAAACAAACAAACAATCCAGTACGTACGTTACTTATCTGTCTCTAATGGTGCTGCCTTTTTTTGTCTCCCACACCAATTGACCACAAATATACCTATCACTGATCCACCAACTTCAAATACCACCATCCCATCCTATTCTTCTTCTCTTGGTTCCTTATCTTCTTCTGGTTCATCTTCTGGTTCATCCCATCCATCGTTGAAACGTTTTGCCCTCTGCAATTTAGCCATATCCGGGTGAACCACACACTACGGAACTCAAAAACTGGTTTACTTAACCAGTTTCGCACTGGGACAGTTCAGATCAGATCACATAGACACAAACTTGCAAATACACATACATATAGATAACAATATAAATATACAGGGCCGTGTGTATGGCTATATTGTTTTCACCCATCCCACTCTTAACACAATGTCTCTTTAGCTCTTGCAAGGTGGCATAATTTCGTTTATATTGCTAATAGGCGTAGTTTCAGTTCGATCCCTTTGTGATTTCTTTCTATGCGGAATTGAAAAAATTAAAAATACCAATTAGCTGTAATAATTGCTATAGATTTTTTAGATTAAATAATGGTTATTAAACTCTGGGCTATGTTGTAGTTTTGAGTTACAGTAACCTGCTCTTATCTGTAAATCTGTCACATATAGCAGATAAGACGTATTGATTTAGTTCTTTTATTGGGTTTTCTTTGGTTTTGGGGATCGTATTGATTGATATACGGTAAAGAAATCAAGTAACTGATATTTTTGAATTTTTTAATTACAAAATTAAAATACAAATAGGTTTATATTAAAGGTTAGCCACTCTGGTATACTTTACTTTGTGTTTTTTTTGTCCTGATCTTGCATTGGCAACATTCTCTAGAAGTTCGTGTTATACCTTTTTTTTTTTTTTAATATAAGAGCACCCCCAATATGAATCAACCTGAAATAGCTAATTATACTCCAGGTACGTTGCTTACTGTAGGAACACATCATGCAAAAATTTTGAAGTATCTGACAAGTGGTGGTTTCGCACAAGTTTACCAAGCTGAAATTTCTCCAGCTGATCCACATAGTGGTTCGAATATTGCATGTTTGAAAAGATTGATCGTTCCTGATAAAATTAGTCTGAATTCTCCAAGAGCTGAAGTAGACGCAATGAAATTACTACGAAATAATAATCATGTCGTATCGTATATAGATTCGCATGCTGCAAAATCAACTTTACATAATGGATCTTATGAAGTTTTCCTTTTAATGGAATATTGTGCAGGAAATGGTTTGATAGATTTTATGAATACAAGATTGCAAAATAGATTACAAGAATATGAAGTATTAAATATTATGTCACAAGTATCCCAAGGTATTGCAGCAATGCATGCTTTAGATCCACCTTTAATTCACAGAGATATTAAAATTGAAAATGTATTACTTTCAAATAGGGGTGAATATAAAGTTTGTGATTTTGGTTCAGTTTGTGGTGCCATTAGACCACCAACAAATCAACAAGAATTTGCTTATGTACAACATGATATTTTAAAAAATACCACTGCTCAATATAGATCTCCTGAAATGATAGATCTATATCGTAATTTACCTGTTGATGAAAAATCAGATATTTGGGCTCTTGGTGTTTTCTTATATAAAGTTTGTTATTATACGACACCTTTTGAAAAAGAAGGTGAACAAGCTATTTTACATTCAAGATATCAATTCCCTGCATTCCCACATTATAGTGATAAAATAAAAAATTTGATAAGAGTGTTGTTAATGGAACAACCTTCTCAAAGACCAAATATTTGTCAAGTTGTTGAAGAAGTATCAAGAATACAAGGTATTCCCTGTCCATTGAAAAATTTCTACTTAGAAAGAGCTATACAACAATCTTCGGTGGCACCTCAAAATTATAATATACCACAACAACAACAACAATTACCAATTGTATCACATCAAAACATGGAATATGCTCGTGGTTTACAACATTCTATGAGTTATCCATCATTAGGACCAATATCAACGAATATACCAATAATGAATAATAATAATAATATGAGCCATAATCTTATTAATGTACAACAAAATATGGTACCGTTAATAAAAACAGATGGAAATGTATCCAATACAGCCAAACATAGATCATTTCCTATTATTGAGTCGAATCAACTACCTCAAAATATAGCACCAAAATTCGAAAGAACTCAAACTATGCCAGCTGAAACTCATGATTTCTTAAATCGTTCTGAGAGAGTTGGTAGAGGTAAAATATCAGATATTATAGATGCGAACCCTACTGCTTTGGATAAAAAACGGTCTGAATCAAATTCAAATAGATCAGATATTTCAACATCAAGTTCGAAGTTATTAAAATCTTGGAATGATACTGACAATTCATCTGATAGTGATGAAAATGGTACTATAAAGAATATATTAAGTCAAACTTTAAAGTCAAATCTGGCTATTGATGATCTTAATGATGAAGGATTATATCATGAACCTAGCGTATCTAATAAAAGCACAGGAAGTACTGTAAAACAATATAAATTACCTGCTATTTCAAATGCTAAAATCAATATTAAAAATTCTTCAGAAAATCAACCTTCTACTGTAAATGGAAAGGTAGCTATTCAAAATCGTGTTCGGAATTTAATAGAAAATGCAGAAAATACGACAGTTACTAAAGCAGCATCTGGGTATGGTAAATATACACTACCATCTGATTCTCAACTTGATAATGATAAGAGTGTATTGTCTTCCAATACACCATTACAACATAAAGAATCAAAAGGCAAAAACATAAGTCAGAAAAAGAACAAACCCGCTCCACCTCCTAAGCCAGCTCATCTAAGACCCAAAAAACCTGCTAAACCATCGTTTTTAACTGGAATTAAAAAGAAGGAAAGCAACAAAATAATAACAGATTCAAATGTTGAATATGATCTTCAAGAAAAAGAAACTGAACAAGAATTTAGGAAAAGATTCCCAAGTATATAATAAGTAAATATTTTTCACTAATTAAATAATATTATTCGACATTAAATACACGAAGGCACTTTTATTAATATATGTACACTAGCACGTAACTGCATTACAATTTTAAGAAAACTAGGCACTTTCGCTACCGTCTTCACTATCACTCCATTCCTCAAAAGCATCTAATATAAAATCAGTTGCCTCTTCAAATCTTTCATCAACCACATTGTTGATACCGTCAGATTCTGCCCTCAAAACCCTTCCAAACCTTTTCCTTGGTTTCTTATTCTCATTGTCATCCCAGCAAGAATGATGGTTATTCGTAAATACTAGTGAATTTTTAAAATACCAATCACCTAATGATTCATCTACAGTCGGTACTAAAGGTTTCAATGAACTATTACCGTTAAAATTTATAGTTGCCTTCGTTACATTTCTAGTATCTCTTTTACCTAATAAATGTACGACACCAGACACAGCTTCACCAATGCCAACAAAGGATACCTTAGTTAAAGATTCAATGTATTTAAAATGGTTATCCCATAACGATATTAGGGTATCTTGTGCAATTAAATTAGCTGAATAATTATCTTTTTCGAAAGAGGATCTTGGAATATTAATGTCAATAACAGAGAAATTCTTCTCTGTGGCCCATTTTATAAATTGGAGCGGAGAATCAATTATGATTGAAGTTGAAGGATCTAATACACCTGTTATCATATCTCTATTACCCCATAACTCGGGAGTATCATGAACGATAACTACTAATTTTTCAGCCTTAAAAAAATCTGGGGAACAAAGAACTGAGTTTTCTGGTAAGCTTAAATTTGGCAACGATAAAGAAATAAAGTCAAATTGCTTACTATACTGATATAATTGTTCTTGACGAATAGCAGTTTGTAATGGAAACATTTTTGGAACTAAGGCCGGTGTAGGCTTTTCGTATTCACCACCATAATTACCATATTTCCTTCTAAAACATTTCCAATATTTTGATTGTATCCTAATTACCTTATCTACCATCTCTATAACAGCAGGGTTGGGGTCTTTTGAAGGTTCAGGCAATTCATCCGGTGGTTCACCAATTAGAGTTTTAGCCACACTCAAAGCACTAACAGAGATTGCGTCTAAATTATAACCACCCTCTAAAATTACACAAAGATTACCTCTTGATAGTGATTTCAACATATGGGTCATCTGTCCATAACAACTTGGTGTTACATGACATTGACCAATTGTGTCACCATGTGCAGCATCGAAACCAGATGAAACAATCACTAGATCAGGTCTAAATTCACGGCCCATAGACATGACAATTTGTTCAAATGCCCACATATATTCCGCATCCCCAACACCTCCAGTTGGCCAAGTAATATTACAATTAAAACCTTCACCTTTACCAGCACCTACTTGATCATACTGACCGGCAGGAGTACCAGGATAAAATTTCCCAGAATCAAATCTATGTAATGAAATATATAAAACATTTTCATCTTCATAGAAAGCCTTTTGAGTCCCATTACCATGATGGATATCCCAATCCACAATCATAATTTTTCGTACACTCTCAGGATAAGTTTTTAAAATACTTTTTGCAGCAACACTTACATTGCTAAATAAACAAAATCCACCAGCAGCTTGTGGTTCTGCATGATGACCTGGTGGTCTTACGATCGCTAAGGCGTTTTTAACTCTACCTTCTACAACAGCTCTACAAGCTTCGATAGCACCACCACATGATAATCTTGCACTATAATATGAATCATTATTAACATATATAGAATCACCTTTTTCAGTATTACTTAATAATTCTTCACGGGATAATTTTTCAGTACTTTCGATAAAATCTAAATGTTCTTTTGTATGCACTGCAAGAATTTCATCTTTAGTAGCTTCTCTTACTGGAATTTTCAACATTAGATCACCAATATCATCTAACCCACATAAAGATGGATCATTAATTAAACCATTTTCTGCTAGAATTTTATAGATACGATAAACCCTTCTTGGATCTTCCGGATGTGGGTCAATGTATTCAAGATATGAGGTGAATATTTTAGCATGATACCTCATTCTGACATCATAGCAAATACCTGTCTTTAATGGTGTATAGTGTAAATTTGGCCTTCTAATAGGAACGATGATTTGGCCTTTATGAACTTTCCCATTCACTTGAGGTTTCTTGGCATTGGAAGAAGTATCAGTTACATCTTCTAACTTATGTTTTACGCCATTAGTTTCTGTCATTTTGAACAGTATCCACACACGTAAGTATTCGGTAGTTTGAAATGCTTCTTAATTGTTTTATTCAATTGTTTACAATGTAACAGAAGAAAAAAAAAAACCACCGTATTAAAAAAAGAAATCGTATCGATAAAGAATATTTACTTTAAATCTGATAACGGTTGTTCACGGATATAACACACTTGAACGTTTCTACTTTCAATATAAATTGAGTTGATTATTTTATAATCCAAACTGAATAATACTGTTAACACACTCCTAAACACTAACTTTAAATGTACACGTTCTAATAAAAGCAACAAAAGATGAAACTGAGACGCCTACTACTAATTTACCAAAACCATTAATTCATTCATTCTCTTTATGCTCTGATTGTATTTCCTGAAATTTTTTTGAAGGTTTAGTTACCAAAATGCGGGAAGTGAAAAATGAATGAGCCGGAGAGAGAAGAGAGAAATTTTGAGATGAGCTACAAGAGAGAAACTTTTTATAAGATTGGTATATTTGGATCTTTGTATATTGTGCTTATAAGGTAGGGAGGATCGAATAGAGATATCAGTATAGTCAGCAGAGATGAATTTCTATAGGGACTCAACTTGGGTGTTGGAGTTTTTGGAGAAAGAAGATGCCAAGGGCAAGATCTCCGGATCTATGCAGAGTTTGGTGCTGAAAAGTTGTAAAATTTATAAAATTAAGAGTGATCCAAAGCATATATATGCAGTAATGACATCGTGTTGGAAATATAAGCCATATTTGGAGAAGGTTATGAAAAAATCTGGTATATTGGACAACATTCCAAAGAAGAAAGGTAAGCCAATGTTTGAACGGTTAACTTTACTATTACTATGTCATGATTTATTATTATCAAAAGCTAAAAGAATACAAATGGGTAAACATCCTATCAAAGAGTATGTTTTGACATATAAGACTAGATTGCATAGTGAACTAGTAAAGTTAAAATTGAAACTAAAAATTACAAATTTATCTGATTTAGTTGATAGCGAGGATGTTCAAAACGATATTACTCCAGTTAGATGGATTCGTATCAATCCAATTAGGTGCCCATATGGTAAAGGTATTCAACCTGTAATGGATGAATTGAATAGAAAATTTCCAACTCAAGTTGACCATTGGTCAAAGATTGTACCAGGCTCAATCTATCATGACGAATATATTCCAAACTTATTCGGTGTACATCCAAAGGATAAGATTACTTCACATGAATTATATAAACATGGTAAGGTTATTATTCAAGATAGAGCATCATGTTTCCCAGCACATATTTTAAACCCAGGCAAAAATGATATCGTCATTGATGCCTGTGCGGCACCTGGTAATAAGACTACACACACAGCTTCATATATACTTAATGGACCATCAAATGATCAACATGTTCAAATTCATGCTTTTGAGAAAGATCCAGAAAGAGCAAAAATCTTACAAAAAATGGTTAAAATTGCAGGTTGTTCACAAACTATTCAAATAAATGTTGGTGATTTTACTAAAATTGCATTACCAGAAAAATTTAAGAATGTTACTGGTTTCATTGTAGATCCAAGTTGTTCAGGTAGTGGTATTTTTGGTAGAAAATTTGTTGATTCTTTTAACAAAAAGAAGCAAGGTCCAACCAACACTCCAAAAGTAGAAGAAGAGGAAACCGATGTCCCAGATGAACAAGAGGAAACTGATTTGAAAAAAGATACATTAAAAGTTCGTCTTGCTAAATTATCATCATTTCAATTCCAAGTTGTCAAGCATGCTATGAGTTTCCCAAAAGCCAAAAAATTAGTTTATAGTACATGTTCAATTCATGCTGAAGAAAACGAAAGAGTAGTTATTGACCTTCTATTAGATCAAAAAGTTAAAGAATGGGGTTGGAGAGTAGCACCAAGAGAGAAAGTTGTTCCAACTTGGCCAAGAAGAGGTTTTACAGAAGAGTTCCAAGAAGTATTTCGTGATGACATTGAAAAATGTGAAGAAATGGCTGGCGGTTGTATAAGAGCATTACCAAAAGAGGATGGTGGTATTGGATTTTTTGCTGTTTGTTTTGAAAGAGACATATAGATGAATATAATTGGATTTTGATTATAGTATTAATCGTTAGAATTTTATAAATATATGTATATATATGTATATATTTCTTTTAGTATGTGACATTATTTTATTGTATTTTTATTTTGTTTTATTTTATTTTATCATATGTGATTTTGATCGTATTATAATTTAACTAGGATATCTTCTAATACATCAGTAGTTGATGAGTTACCGCCAAGATCTGGAGTTTTAATTTTATCTTCTCTTAAGTTTTGATCGACAGCTCTATGAATATCTTGAGCTGGAGCACTGTGGCCTAAGAATTCTAACATTAAAGCGGTAGATCTAATAGTAGCGATTGGGTTGGCAATACCTTTACCAGCAATATCTGGAGCGGAACCGTGACATGGTTCACCAATGACGATTTCTGGACCAACATTAGCACTTGGAACAACACCCAAAGAACCTACTAAGGCAGCAGCACCATCGGATAAAATATCCCCATATAGATTTGGTGCTACAATAACATCGAAACATTCTGGTTCTCTGAATAATCTGTAAACCATTGAATCGACAATTTGTTCATTGTATGCAATACCACCGAATTTATCTTTTTGAGTTTCATATACTTCTTTACAGATTTCTCTGAATAAACCATCAGATTGAGATAAAACATTGGATTTATGAGTAACGGTTAATGTAGCATGACCTCTGTCTTTCAAACGTTGTAAGGCAATATCTAAAGCAATATTAGCAATTCTTCTTGTTGCAACTTCAGAGATTCTCTTAGTGGCATCAGCAACTCTACCACCAGTTTTTTCATCAATATAAGTTTTTTCTAATTTAATGTATAAATCTTCAGTATTTTCTCTAACAATGATCATATCAACAGGTCTGCCAGCAGTACCTTCGACAGATTTAACTGGACGAACATTAGCATACAATCCCAATTCTTTTCTTAAAGCAACAATTGGAGAAGAGTAACCTTCAACCTTTGTTGTTGGTGATTGTACAGCACCAAATAAGGCACCATGACATTGAGTTTTCAAAATTTGAACAGTTTCATCTGGTAAAGCTTTACCAGTATCTAAAAATGTTTGGAAACCTGCTTGTAAATCAATGAAGTTAAAATTTAAACCATATTTTGGTCCAATAGCTTTTAAGATCTTGACACCAGCTGGTATGACTTCTTTACCAATACCATCACCTGGAATTGAACCAATAGTCAAGTTTTTAACATTGGCACCCGCAATTAAAGTACGTTGAACGTTAATTCTACTAATAGCCCTTCTTAGCATTATATGTGTCTTTATAGTATGTGTGGCTTTTCAATACAACTTATTGTGTATGTTAATGAATATACAATAATATATTTCTGGATGATTGATTAGTATCCCAAAAATTATTGCACCAAAATTACAAATTATCGAACGAAACAAGTTCAAAAGAACAAAACTAAGATTTTACCAAGCTTTATATATTCCAATGATTTAAAGAAACACATTGACCATTCCTGGATTGTAGTTAGTCATCCTGTCTCTTTTCCTTGTACTGTAACTTTGTTGCTTCATCACTGAATGATCCAAAACTATTTCACTTCTTTTCAACTCTTATTAAACCGTTTCCGGTGGAATTTTTAGCAATACCGAAGGCTTTGTTTGAAATTTTAAGCTGAAATTTCACCAGTTAATAGTGAAAATATAACAGTGGGTTAAGTGTAAATGAGCAACGGTGGTGATGGTGATTAATGCAGAGGTGCAAGCTGCGATTTGGATACTGTGCAGTAAATTTATTTGAGAAATGTATGTGAATCTTGAATCTTGACTTTTGTTGTTATTGTTATTGTTATTGTTATTGGTATTTACAGAAATTATACAATACAGTATTTACTTATATATATCTATACATATATGTGTATTTTTGTTGTATATATATATACGAGATCGTTAGCATGAATGTAAAAGAAAATAGTTTATGGGATATATTAAAGATGTTGTTGTTGATATGTGAGAATTCATTGAAGTTATAATTGAACTTCTTCGAATTCTGATTCATTCTTTTCGATATTTTTTGGGTCTTCAGTGTTTGTCCATGATTCTGATGGGTTTGCACGTTTTGCTGCCATGATTTCAGTTTCTTCAATTGCTTTTCTTTTCCAGATATCGATGACCTTTTGTTCCCTTTCGATACCGTATTCGATTGCAGTTGGTCCAAAGATGGAGCCAAACATTTCGGATTCTTCTTGAGCTACTTGTTCTTCAATTTCTTGTTGAATTCTTACACGATAAAATTCATATCTTGCTTGATCATACGCATTGATCAAATTTTTATGATCACCATTTTTCAATAAGTATAAAGTTCTTTGTACAACACTTTCACCATCCAATTGTTTACCGATTTGTTGAATAGTAGACCAATCAAAAGTTTCATCACCATTATTTTCAGCAACGATCTTAGGTCTTGATAATTCCCAAGGATGCTGTTGATAGAAAACGTCTCTTAGTTGATCCTCCATGTACATTATCTTTGGAGGTGCATACAGTTTCTTAGAAGAAGCTTGTTTATCCAATGTACTATTTCTTGTCTTGAAGATCTCATTTTTATTTGCATTTTCTTTAAAATCATTCAAGAAACTTAGTTTCTTGTCAGTAGAAGGATTGACGTATCTTGGAGTGCGTTGGAACTTCTTGGCCGGAGGAACCGCAGCAACTACATCGTACCATGCGGGCTGTTTAGTCAATATCCCTGATCTCAGGTATGCAGAGGTACGTTCCAACAAATTGACAGCATTTTTCTGAATCTTCATGATGATATATGATAATTTTGTTAAGTAGTTGGTATGTATCCCTTCGCTTCAAAAACTTCAAAGACACTATATTCCAGCAATACTACTCTGTATCTTGAAAGAATGACACAGTATATACTTACCTCTCCCTTCCATATCCCACAACAAACCAGCAACTTATTCTTGTTTTAAACTGGAAATCTGTACCCAATTCACTTCACAGGTTTTTCCCATCCACATTACATTATGAACAAATTTCACTATTTCTCGCCCTCGTTAATAGTGCGCCCGCCATACTTAAATAAAAAAGTTCCCATAGTTAACATTTTAAGAAACAGTTTGGAAGTTTAAATTTACTATGAAACTGTGCTGTTAAACAGTTAAAAAAGGGACAGTTAATTGTATTCTAGATCCCCAGATACATATCTGTATACGCATTTGTTTCTGATTAAAATACCTGTGTTGCTAGGATTCGTTTCTGTGAGCATTATTGTTAAAAAAGCGAGTGAGTGATTGAGTGAGTGAGGAGATAAGGTATCGTAGGTATCATCTGGACATTAACACAAATATGTCTGCTTTATTTAATTTTACATCTCTATTACAAGTGATACTACTGTTGATCTGTTCCAGTACGTACATCCACGGTCAATGGCCTTCGTTGTTTGACCGTTATAAAGGTCATGGAGTACTAGGTGCTTTTTGGAAATTAGCACGTATCGGAGAAAGAGCAAGTCCATACGTTTGTATTGCTTGTATCATCATGGCTGTAAACCAATTCAATAGTTGAAGTTGTATATATCATTGTTTAAAATCAAATAGTTTTTACGTAAACATGTACTAAAATAAAAATATTTAAAAATTCATTATATTTCCATATATATTTCCAGCAATATTTTAACATTTATCAACAATATCCTGTCTTTTCCAAAGAATAACTAGTTTTTCTTACAAAATATTATTTTTCATTCGTTACTTTACCAATTTTAAAACCAAATGCAAGTTTAAAAAGGTAGAATCCCACTCAATTGCTACAATCCTTGTGGTATTACCATACAGGTACTCGTAACTTCTGTATCTGTTGTTCAATAGTCAGTTAACCTTGTTAAAATCCACCGTCACTTCCCACGGAACACGTTATATTTTTTGAATTTTTTTGAAATTTTTTTGAAATTTGTACCGAAGGATTTGTTTGATGCATTGCACATTTTTGACGTGAACAATGCAATGTTTGACCACTGATTAGGCAAGAAATTGGTATATCTATCCTGGTGGTGAGAAGTATATTAGTTTACTAGATTATACTTCTCTGTGTAGTGGTGGTGTAGTCACCTTTTAACAAGATATTTCTGTGTTTTATATTGTTAACAGTTACCTAGAAGTTCATATCTGTGTAGTACCTTTTGGAAGTGGTGCTAAGTGTTTTTTTTTTATTATTACTATTGTTATAATTATTTTTATACAGTATTTGAAACTAGATTCCCAGCGTTTTATAAGGTATTTTTATTTTACTTTTATTACCATATATTTCCAAATTCATATTATACAATCTACAAAAGAAATAGGAAAAATAGATAAAAGTGATTACTGTTATATAGCATCGGTACCTCCTTCTCATTCTCTTTCCCCTGCCCTGCCCTGTCCTGATACATTGAGATATACTTATACATACATACGCTATTTTTGTAATAGATTGCAAGAGAAGAGGAATTAAGATTTTTACACTTCTTCATTATAATGAAACGGCTATCAAAGAGCTTGGTACAGAGTTTACAAGCTATATTAGTTTGTTTCTATCTACTGAATATAGTTACTACCATACCGATATCATTTAAAATTGGTGGATTATATTGTGGTTTATCATTCACTGTAACATTATTCAATTTATATTTTATTTCCACAACATTAAATATTATTGCAAGAAAATATGGTAATAAATCTTCAATAATTTTAACAAGATCATTATTTTATTTTCAAAATTTTATTATTGCATCATTATTACATTTATTTTTAAATGGTTTTGCTAATGAAGAATTGAAAAAAACTATTCAATATGGCTTAGAACCAACAGAATCTTTAATTGATGCATTTAAAAATACTACTGAATTAAGTAATTCAAATTGGATTTTTTTCTATCATTATTATCGTTATACTGTAAGGCCATGGCAAATAATGTTATCATATTCAACTCCTGTTTTCACTTTATTAGAAGGTTTTTTCACAATATTAGGCATACAAACAATTGGTGAAACAAATATATGGTTAAAACATCAACGAAATTCAAATATTTGGATAATTACTTCTTTATTATCTGCAGGTGGTGTCATTACTGCATCATTATACTATTTATATAGAATTTATGCAACACCAATATGGGAATTATCCATTCAAACTGCATCACTATTAAGTTTCACATTATCTTTAGTTGGTGGTTTAGGATTATATGGTATTATAAGTCATAATGGTTCAGTACTAGAAAGTGCATTATTTTTAGCATATATTGTACGCTGTATATATGAATTAGCTCCAGAATTAAGTACAACAGCTACTGAAGAATTTTTAGAAGGTCTAAAAGAAGTATGGCAAATACAACAAAGTAATTTAACTGTTGCTGATGATTTTTTATTATATTGTCAAAATGTAACAAGAAGAAATGTTGGAATTGTTTGGAATTTTATTACTTCAAATACTCCATATACAAATAATTTCCATCAAACTTATATTCAATCACCATTATCATACAAATTTCAAGCACATATTAAACCATTTTGGAATTTTTTTAAAACATTTACAATTAATGTACCAAATTCAATTAGTGAATTATTTCAAATTACAGTACAAATGGCAATGGATTCAATATCTCCTGCAATTTTAATTAATTTATGTTTTAGATTAATGATATTTTATTCTGCAACAAGAATCATTCCTGCTATTCAAAAAAGAACAAGACCAGGTGCTAAAAATATTAGTAGTATCATGGATGCATTATATTGGTACAGTCCGTGTATTTTAATTGCCATGTATACACATTTGATATTACAATATTCTGGTGAATTGAAAAATGAATTATGTTTATGGGGCTGTGGATCAAAATGGTTTGGTGTTGATCAAGAAACTGTTTTAGTTGATGCCTGGAGTTTTTGGAATTGGTGTAATATATTTTGGACAATCTTAATCTATGGGAGTGAATTATTAGGAGGTAGAGAATAATTAACAAAAATTGTAACAACTATTTAAAAATATTAAAACAACAAAAAAAAAAACAACAACAAATTTTCTATTCTCTCATTAATTCAACTTTCAATCATAGTCATATTTACTTTCTTATACAACGTGCATATTCATTTATAATATAATTAATTATTTTCTTTTTTAATACATAATATTTTACTACTATTAAACATACATTTGCATAGTACATAAGACAAAGACAAGATAGTTTGGTATAAAGAATTATTACTATTTGAGTAAGATTTTTTTTAAAAACTTGACAAGAAAAAATGCAGTACTTTAATTTAAATTCAGTTAATATTAGCAATTCTCTTCCATGTCATTTTGACTCAGAGCTTGACTCTTGTTGCATTAGTTATTTCATCATTAAAAATAGTTTATAAATTTCAGTACTGCATATGAGGGTGGGTGAGATATTATACTATATTATACTTTCAATAACTTGACTAAGGTATCAAAACATAATATAATATAACAAATAAAAAAAAAAAAAGAAAGAAGTTTGGTATCTTTGACAATACAAAAGCTACTACTACTAATAACAACAAAAATTGTAAAAGTACAGCTCCAAACTTTGTAATAAAAAAGGGTGAATCCATGAGCCAAGAAAGTAAGCTCCATTGGGTTACTAACTAATATATAAATATATCTGTTAGCAATCGTCATAACTATCGTTTGAAATTGAAAACTAATTAAAAATTAGTTGTAAATTTCGATACCGAAACAATCTCTTGAAAAGTGTAAAACTATTTCAAGGTCAATAAAAGAACAGGAGGAAGACAATCGTCCTCCCCACATTCTTCTAATGAGTTGATTTAAAGAATTTAAAATTTTTAAATCTCATTACGTTTTCCGCATACAAACAGGTGGGAGACTTTCTGCCCAAAGTTTTAAAATGAGTGGATAAAATAAATATCCACTCCGTGTGTAAACTTCGACTAGTGACGATTCTTCGGCTATGGATTAGTCTTATGAAAGAAGAATAACCAAAAGTAAGCTATACATATAACTAAACTGAAATAGTGCAATTAAAATATTCAACCATATCTGTTTATTGTCCTGGCTTAAATACAAATTAAAAAATTTTTCACTTTCACAAATTTTGAAAAAAAAATATTTCAATTCCCACTCAGGGTAACATTGCTTGTTCACGTTAGGGGTTTATATTAAAGCACCATGTAATACATATTGAGCAGGGATAATATATACCTGCTATATATACAATACCTTCATATTAAGGTATGCAGCATGCTCTACTGTGATGGATAGATTCTAGTGTAGAGTAACCGTTAAATACAAATTGAACCAGTAGTTGATACTAAATCGTATTGGTAAATTAGTATCTCGTATGAAATTATGCAGAGAAACGGTACAAGAGAGAGAGAGATAGTACTTACTTGTTTAGTATGAGGATATTATTCACTTATTCCTTGATTAGAATCACTTCACAGGTTACACAATTTCCCTTCATGTAACGGTATCGTCTTTAAATATTCTTGTACTGAAAACAGTACCAGTTGATCCAAATTTCCATCAAATTTAATCACATTTCGCTCCCCCTAAGCTGTAGGAAAAGTGAAAAATTAATTAGCGATGGTGATGCTGAGAACTAGAAACATGGTAATTAGTATCAATGATTATGATTAAGATTAAGATTTTGTTAATATAGGTTTGGGTTACTGGTGCTGTTAATTTTAGGAGTGTTTGTGTATATCTTTTTTAAAAATAAGTTTCTGTAAATTGCTAGATCAATAGTTATATATAAGCACATAAAGCGCATACCCTATATATACGTGTAAAGTAGAGATACAGTGAAGCCAAGTCCATTATATCACTATGTCTGGCAGTTATTGGACTTCTACTCAACGGTTCAAATGGCAGCATACAAAGGAATCACTGGCCAAGGAAAGACAGAAAATGTGGGTAATGGAAACACAATTATTCCCACATGGTTTAAATATTGTAATGGATTCAAAACAGAATGGTAATGAATATCCTGTTACGAAGAATATACCCATCACTCATAGAGATCTACATTATGATAAAGATTATAATTTACGTATTTATTGTTACTTCCTAATAATGAAATTAGGAAGAAGATTAAACATCAGACAATGTGCGTTGGCTACAGCACAAATTTATTTATCAAGATTTTTATTAAAAGTTTCAATACGTGAAATTAATTTATATTTATTAGTAACAACATGTGTATATTTAGCATGTAAAGTTGAAGAATGTCCACAATATATTAGAACTTTAGTAAGTGAAGCAAGATCATTATGGCCAGAATTTGTACCACCAGATCCAACAAAAGTAACAGAATTTGAATTTTATTTAATTGAAGAATTAGAAAGTTATTTAATAGTACATCATCCATACAATTCAATGGAACAAATTATAAAAGCATTGAAAGGTCCCCCTTACAATTTAACAATATCTTCTGATGATATTCAAAATTGTTGGTCATTGATAAATGACAGTTATATAAATGACGTTCATCTCACATATCCACCACATATAATTGCTATTGCATGCTTATTTATCACTATTTGTATTCGTGGTAAATTAGCTAAAAATATACTAAACAGCTCAGATGATATAGCAACAAATAACAATACTCAAGAAATATTTAACAGGTTCATGGCTGAATCACATGTAGATTTAGATGAAGTAATGGATACAATACAAGAATTAATTACATTATATGATTATTGGGATAAATACCATGAACCATGGATTAAATTTTTATTGCATACTTTATATCTGAGATCTTCACAACATTCATCAACTCAATCGGCTGTATCTTCATCATCATCAGTAACTTCCACTACCGCATGATATATATACAATACATATATATTCACTCTATACGCATTTTAAATACTATTCTATATACAATAATAAAACATATGAATAGAATCATCTCCCAAAAGGAAAAAGTTTTTTTATTATAATTATATGGAATGCTATTACATGTCTAATAAAAAATGCTAGTTAAAGAATACATGAGAAAAAAAGAGTAAGGAACAACTGACTATTGTGCTCCATCAGTGAAAATAATGTATAATGATAAAATCATTACTGTAAAACCAAAGTAAGCTAGCCACAGACAACATCTTTTATAAAATTTATCCTTTGGACTTATCATTTCTCCTATAGCTAATGAATCTGATCCAATTAATCTATAACCAAATATACCTGGTAATATAAAAGAGATCGATGTTGATCCTGTGGCACCAATGATTGCTAATACTAATGCAAATGATGTAATTTTGAAAGCAATTAAATACATGGAGATCAATAAAGAGAATGTTATTATGTAAAATCTAGTTTCTGGGAATGGTACATCGAACATTTCCTCCCTAACTCGTTCGATTGGATCTTCTTCATCATTATTTCCTGAAATCTCATTTAAATTATTTGCGTTACTAACACTATCATCGATCAAAGCTTGATTTTCTTCGTCATCTATTGCTAAACTTATAGGTCTAGAATCTGATCTAACCAAAGCTTCTACTTCTAATGAAGCACTTGACCTTTTCCCACTGTGGAGTTGATAGTATACGATTAAATTGTTTACAGCGATTCTTAATGGATGGAATAGTAATGGAAATGATAATACTACCATTGATCCCAAACAAAATTTACCTACAAGAATCCAATTTGATTCGGGATCATAATTTAACATGATATTACCTACTGTATTACTACCAAAAGTTAGATATCCCGAAATACCAACTAATAAGAATAAAACGGTAGAAATTCCGATTGAACTTACAATAACTTTTGATATATTTGTCATTGAATTATCTTCTAATTCATTAATAATAGAAAATAAATTCATAGCACCAGTATATGCAAATATGATGATACTAAATGTTGTAATTAATCCTTTAAAATTGTAAACTTCTAACCAATAGACATCACCTCTTATTTCTTTGTAATCATCTGTTATGATGACTTGGTATACGAAACTTGATAACACTAGTAACGTTAAGTAAGCTAATGCAAATAATCCTAATATACTGGAATACCTCAAACTGTTCATATTTTTCAATAAACATAATGGTACAATGATTAGTGCAGAACCCAAAATCCAGTATTGGCGATCTCCACCAAATATACTTGGGAATAAATCTCCGATCAAGACCAGATAACTTAACCCAACACCAAAACATTGGACGATCATTGCCAAATCACTACGTGTGCATAATGCAGGGTTTGTTATCATGCAAACAGTGAAGAATGAAGAATTTCTTGGATTTATCATTGTCTTAGAACATTTTGCTAATGCAAATAACCCAAAACCTGACGTAGCAGCCGCTAATAAAGTTAATAAAATCCCTACTAGTACACCGTCATTTCTAAATACGTATGGGATAGCTAATAAACCTGCACCCACGATAGTCTTCACCAGATTTATAGTAGATGAAAGTACAGTTGCGTTCGGTTCCATGATGTACAAACGATTAAGAGTTGTATTATATTATATTATATGTATGTGTATGTGTATGTATTTGTGTTTATACAGTCATAGGAAATAGAAACAACACAAAGTGTTACAAAATAAAACGCTACTCCTTATATAAATATCTAGAAACATAAGTATTAATCTGATATCTATTGACTCACAATCTGATTTGGAAATAAAATGAACCATTCTTTCCGATATCCTTAGATGATAATCCCTTCGAGGGAGAAAGATCGTTGATGTGCTAAAGCGAAATGAAAATTTATAACGTTAAATCGAATATAAAAAGGTAAAAAGAAGTGTAAAATGTAATAATGAATGAGATGTTGCGTATGTCATTAGATATGATGGAGTTGAAGAAGGGTTAGGAAGATAGTTGCACACAATTGTGGTACATTGTACGGTATCAGAATTTTATTTTTTTTTGTTAACAGAGAAGAAATATAATATATTTATTTATTTTTAGGTTATAGATGGTAAAATGGGGAAGAATAAGAATATAGCACATGTTAAGAAGAGTGGTGATATTCATGAAGGGTTAGAAGTATCGTCTGATGGTCGAGGCCGTCATATCTTTTTGAATCAAACAGATAATGGTGATGATGTGGATGTAGTGGAGGTATTAAATGATAATGATGAATATGTTAGAGATGCAAAAGAGATGTTACGAAAATTTCATGAGAATGATAATGCTAAAGAAGAAATGAAGAATGAGAATGATGAGAGTAAAAAATACGATGAGGATGTTGATGATAAATTAGATAATGCCGAATTAGTTATGAAAAGTGAAGAAATACTGAAAAATATTCAAAATATTAATGAAATGATACCACCAGAAAATTTTAGTCATGTTATTGGACAAATTTATAGAAGTAGTTTCCCAAGAATTGAGAACTTCCCATTTTTACAAAAAAGATTAAAATTAAAATCAATACTGGTGTTAATTCCAGAAGAATATCCAATTGAGAATCTAGAGTTTTTAAATAAATCAGGTATAAAATTATTTCAAGTTGGTATGAGTGGTAATAAAGAACCCTTTGTTAATATTCCATCAGATTTATTAACAAAAGCTTTAGAAATTGTTATTAATCCTGAAAACCAGCCAATACTAATTCATTGTAACAGAGGTAAACATAGAACCGGCTGTTTAATTGGATGTATAAGGAAATTACAAAACTGGTCATTAACGATGATATTTGATGAGTATCGTAGGTTTGCATTTCCTAAAGCTCGTGCGTTAGATCAACAATTCATTGAATTGTACGACGATGATAATATAAAAGATATAGCGAATAAAAATGTATGGTTACCATTACAATGGTGAATGATAAACTAATTATAATTAAATAAGCAAATAATGATATATGATAATAGTTTTTTTATTTTTTTATATTACAAAATGATTTTTTATATATTTATATGTATGTGGGGGTATATTATATTTATGATCTTTCACCTCTTAATCTTCTAGCTAATTTAATATCCTTCTTTTGGA
>JAJLTL010000152.1:0-14222 GCA_030568135.1 Vanderwaltozyma yarrowii
CCTATATACAAAACACAATATACAACTTTTATTAAATATAAATGATGAATTCCAACATCAACGACTCTATTATTGACAATTCCAAGGAAAATAAATAGAGAACTGGTATCCCCCCCCCCCCAAAAAAATATCCCCCTGGGGCAATTAAGTTAGCCTTCCTCTTTTTATTTTTATTTTTAGAGGGAGTCGGCAGACGAAATGGACGGACTTGAACTGACGTTACGCTTGCATTTCCATTCTATTACGGGGGGTGCGTGGTGGGTGCTGGGTGTGATGTCCGTGTGGTCGCACAGGCAATTTTTTCTCACTGTGGATGTTTTTTTAGGCGGGTAGGTGGTTGTTCCCGGTGGAGTCGAGTCGAGTCCAATGGGTGGGTTTGGTACTGTTACCTACCGTACGCTGCGTGGTTGGTTGCGTTTGCAGATCCTTTTTCCATCAGGTGGTCGTGCTGGGTGGTGGTGAGGAGATCTTTTTTTCCAATTCGGTAAGGTGATGATGGATGGATGAAAATACTAAGAATAGCATACGGATGAGGGTAAGTTGAGTTGAAATAGAATAGATTTCACTATTATTGAATAAAAAAATACATAAAACTATAGTAGATAAATAGATAAATAAATAACCTAACTATACTATACTAAATAAAATAAAAAAAATAAATCAATTAGGTAATAAATAAGGGACTACTCATCAAATTCTTTGAAATAATCAAAATTACGTTTTCTTGTTTCACATGGTATCATACTGAAGTTTAATCCCATTAATTCTACTTCTTCTTCTACTCCAAAATTAATTTGTGTGGTATTGTTATTATTATTGTTCCATTCTTCAATATTATAGTTATAGTTGTTATTGTTACTGTAATTGTAATTGTAATTGTAATTGAAAAATGAAAAAATATCTTCTTGTAATGGTACTACTATATCTTGATCTTGTGACACTGTAACAACTTCAACTTCTTCCTGGGGTAAAAATAATTCTTCCTCGCATGGTAAATCACATTCGCTTTCCCTTATTGAAAATTTCATCGAATATATTTTCCTTATATATTTTAATTCTTCATATAATATTATTGCTTTATTTTTTGTAATAACAGTTCTTTTATTTCTTAATTCTGTATCGTATGAAGATGTAACAAGATCTTCCCGTTCTTTACCAATAACATTCTTATTCATATCTTTTTGACCTTTGTATTCTTTAGACTTGTAATAATCTAAAAAATAATCTTCAATTAAAAACATATCGATATTAGCAGTCATTAATAATGTTAACCGAGTATTCTCAATTGTTTCTACTTCAATAATATCACAGATTTTACATTTTATGTCAATTATAGAAACTCTTAGAGATGATAAAATACTCAAATAATTATCTTTGGTTACTGCGTCAATTGGATAAAACATTAAAAATTGTGAAGATACACTTTGTAAACATTTTTTTTTCAATTCTTTGATCTTTTCTCTATACATAGAAAATATCTCTTGATTACTCTTGATAAATTCGCAACACATACTAGAAAACTCTTTTAACGTTATCCCCAGAATATTTTTAAATATTCTATGGAAATGCCAAGGTGAGATATCAATAGTGAATGCAAGCTCAGTGAAATCTGGTATATACCCTTTTTGTAAAGCTAATTTAATATTCTTAAATGAACGTAATTTTTCATGATTTCTTCTCTCTTTTTCTCTTTGTCCCTTTTCTTCAATACTCTCTCTGTCATTACTTTTACTCTTGGAACATTTGTCCTTATACTCTTTCTTTAATTTTTGCATAGAAACTCTTAATTTTTTTTTTTCAATTGTACTTAATCCAATATAATTATTTAGTTGTGTGTGCTTATTAGTCTTTTCAGTAATCATACTTTCTGTTTCAACAAGTAAATATGAATTAACTATTGCATAAGTTAAAAAACAACAAACCATGTCAATCTTAGCCAAATTAATTATCTCACAGTCATTCATTACTCGGTTCCTATATATATTTATCTTCCTTCCATTGTTCATAGAAAATAGCACTTCTTCATTAATACTACTATTTTTAACAGCTTGTGGAATTATTGGATTGATTTTTTGAATATCATCAGATATATTATATGGTAGAAAGTAATAGTTACCATGAATAACACCAGAATATGAAATGTTATTCAAATAGTCTTTCACTCCCGGCATAGTTTCAACAGGAATCTTATGTAATAATTGTGGTCGAAATGATAGCGATTCATAGACGTTCACAGTAATCAATGAAGTTAATTCAACAACAACATCACGCAATTCTTTTAAATTAGCATCATTTGAACTGTATTTCAAGGGACAAAAATGTTCATTCAAATTTAATTGATTATAAACTTGATTGTATAACATAATTCTCTATTGAATTTCTTATCTATGTGTGTCACTATTTAAGATTTAATAATAATAAATGAGTAACCAAACCATATTTACAGAAAACCTTAATTCTTCTTCACATTAATAATTTAATCCACACATATTGATCAAAACCTCTTATATATTTAATATAATCCCTGATAGCAGAAAGATATAAGAAAAATTCATAAAATTCTGTTTTGAGGTACCTGAGCCTTTGAACTCAATAACTAGAACACTAAACCATTTTAAATTGTGTCTTATATACAAAGATTTGCTTTTAGCCTATTATTTGACGTTGTTCCTCTAAATACCTGTAAGTTTTTAAGGTAACAATTCTTTTAGTTAAAAGATGTCAGTAACCTTTTTCTGCTTATGACGGTAATTGTTATATTTTTTATACCAATTAAGTATACTGAAAACAAGTGAATATTTAAAAAAGTAACTTTGCCATCTCGTATTATAGCAATTAAACAGAAAAGTATGAAGAAAAATCAGAATTTACTAAAAAATATTTACTGACGTAAAACTACATCTTTGACACTAACAATATAATTGTTAAAAAAATATGCGCAAGCCCGGAATCGAACCGGGGGCCCAACGATGGCAACGTTGGATTTTACCACTAAACCACTTGCGCTTATTTAACTTCTGAAAAAATTGTGGATCTTAATGAGTCCGAGATTAGATCATACTTCGAAACTTTTTTTTTCCTTCTCAATAACTGACGTTACAATAATAATTTAGATTTAAGCATATCTAGACTCATCAAAAAAATATAATTATCATCAGAAGATACCACAATTTAATATAGATACTCGGAAACCATAATATGTATTATTAATTTTATTTAAAAAAATTTCTTTTTTAATAAATCATCATCTAGATATGTATATAACATTTCAATATGGTGATAATTTTGATGGTAATTAGAAGAATATTAGAAATTAAATACGAATAGTTCATGAATACTTAATTAAAAGATCATATATATATAATTACATAAATGTTTCATTAGTTAGTGTTCCCAATCACGTTTTAATTCCAGACTGGGAAGTCACCAGTATTAAGGTCTTGTAGACCTGTGATACCTAGATTATCTATAAGTAAGAAATCAGATGTATCCATACCTGTTAAGGTAACATCTTGTTGTTCAAAGTTTCTTATTCCAACAGCCTCGCATAAACTCGATGCATCTATCATCAAACCATTATCAAAATTGGAAGTTTGCATTAAAAATTCTTCGAATTCTGGTATTATTTGGCTTGCTGAAGAACCTTCTGATTTTGGTGATATCAAACTTGCCAATTCATCATTCCCTAGAGAACTCATTGGTGGTGTGTTTTCGGAAGAATTAGTTACGACGTTAAAGTTAGAGTTAATGCCTGGTGTTAGACTAGACAAGTTTGTAAAGGTGTTAACACCATGTATTGGAGTAATTGAACGAACGATATTTTCCATTGGTGGCAACACTTCATTCGTTAAATTCATCTGTGACATATTATTTGGATTTGGTGGAAGCATAACAGTTTGATGAGGGGAAATTCCCGGTTGTAGTATGGTCAATGGAGATGATACCAAATCATTAATACTTAAATTAGAATCAGTATTGCCATTCTTCAAATTCAAACGACGTTTCTTTGCTGGGTCAATTTCTTCAACTTGGTCAACATTACGAACTTCACTCTTGTTATAAGTAATTGGTTGATAAGATCTGATTGATGGTAAATGGATACTACTTGTACGAGTAGGAGCCACAGAAGCTATACTTTGACTGTCAAACGGAATATTGTTTGCCATTGTAGTGTTCGAACCCACATATCCAATAGTATCTTGATATACAGGGCATCTTTGTAGTTGATCTGCATTTGCATTCAAAATAAATTGTGTAGTACTCTTATAATTTTTTGGCATATTGGCAATCTTAGGATGTTTCCAACCTGACATTAACAAGGAAGGATCTTTTTCATCTGGCAAAACCTTGGCCAATGGATGATGTAATAAAGACATAAAAAATCTAATAGATTTTGATATTTTAGTAGCAAATGAATATTTAACAGAGATTTGCTTAGATAGCTTATAGAACAATGTCATTCTAGAATATAGAATCTCAGCCAAATTATCACAAGTTTCTAAATCAATATGTTTTGTAATATCATCATTCAACTCTTCAGGATTCTTTCTCTTTCTTGAAGCCTTTTCATAGTTTTCTTCTTCATTTTCACTACTAGTACTATAACTACTTGTACTGGCAGAAGTAGCTGTCTTTCCTGTTACCACAGTACTTTCGCCCATACCTGTTAGTGGACCACATTTGGCACGTAAAATTAAACAGATAATAAACTGCAACCCACGATTACCGGCATCTAGACAATGAGGAGTTAACATAACCTCCATATAATTAAACATAGAATCAGAAGTGTTGGAATTTTTAATACTGTTGAAAAAATAAACACAATTTCTATAACCATCCATTGCGTAATTTAATGCTTCTTGTGCATATTGTTTAGCAATTATGGTAGTGCCAGGATCTTCTGTTGCCATCGGTTCATAGTGTGTGAATAAAATATAGTTCAATAGATATAGCAAAATTCTCAATGTAATATGCTTAGAAAACAATAGTGCCTTTGTTGTAGATTCATGAGGCATTTCTAGTTTCTTTTCTTGTTCATTATTAACCATGTTTGATCCGGCACCATGATTATTGTTTCTTTGTTGGTAGATAATTTCTTCCAAACTTGGCAAACCGTAACTTTCATCTAAGTTTTGGTCAATGGTACCTTCGGAAGTATATAGTAAACCTTTTTTAATCAAATTCATAATGACTTCATTAATCGATGCTTTGTTATGAGTCAAATCTTTTAGTGAAGCAATCAATGCATCTAATTCAGATTTTCTAATACTTTTTGCTACAGATACGTTCAAAACATGATTTAAAACAGAGATGATTACTAAATCAATTTGGAAAAACAATGTAAAATTTTTAACAATAATTAATTCTTTAATATCACGAACATAATCTATCTTTGAAGTAGAAGGTAATTTTGTATCACTAATATCTCTAATATTTCTCAATAATCTTGGTGTACCTAAAGATAAAGATTGTTGAACATCCAATGAAATGATATAATACCATGTTTTTCTCCAAGTATGCTTATATCTTTCAGTAGCGGCGTATGCATCTCTAGTATTTTTATTCATTGGATTAGAAGATGATGAATTATAATTGTTGCTATTGGAATCATTAGGGTTTGCATTCGGATCAATTACAACTGTTTTAGTTGTATTTTGAGCTAATGAATCTAATGGTGTATTGTTTGAAGAATTTGAAGTAGTTTGATTATCAGACACAGAATTTAATTGTGGGAAATTATCAGGATCTCTATGTAAACCACAACTGAATGCCATTTGTGTGATACTTGACAACAAAACTTGATGAGTTTCACTATCTTGACCTGCGGTTGAATTTGATGGATCAGCTTTTGAAAATTGCGAAGCAGAAGTTGATGTTTCATCGGAACAACATTTCAAATATGTCTTATAAAAAATTGCAAATTGAACAGTAATTAAATTTACATTACTATTTGAAAAACTTGAAATTTCATCAAATTTGATTAAATATTTTCTTACCAATTTCAATGATTCAATTGAAGGTTCGTGTTTTAACAATTGGTTTTCTTCCTTTAACCTTGTTGAAGAAGTTGATGAAGGTGATTGTATACCGAAGAGAGCGAAATTCGAACCCAAATCAATAGCACAAGCATTTGATGGTAATGATAACCATGTCAATCTCATCATGATCAGCAGTATACCTAAATTACAATAATCTGAAATTCTTGTAATTTTCAAATCAATTACTTTTTCATTATCAGTATTTTGTAATGATAAAATTTTATTTATATTTTGTTTGAAATTTTGTTCATCGATAATTGGGATCACTGGATACATATGTTTGAAGAACTTATCAACGAATAATGTAATTATATGTTTTGGTGGTAATAATTCACAAATTTTTGAAATAATTTGATCATAAGATAAATTATTTACATTATTGATATTATTTCTATTTTGTGATTGTGATAATGTTAATAATGGTTGTAAAGGACTTGAAGTTCTAGAAGTGATCAATGGAGGGTTCCCCGCAGGAGAAGACAATGATGGTAAATGATCATTTGATTTATTTTGCATCATATCTTTAAATCTTGAATGATCAATTGGGCATTTTTTAACCGCTGAGCCTTGTTGTAGCATGTTCGTTGAAGATGATGATAAAGTACTATTATTATGATTAATATTTGATGATAATGCAGATGTTGTTATTGTTGATGCAGATGATGATGATGAGGATGTATGATGTGAAACAGGACATTTACCTGTAGAATTTGCTGGTATAGTATGAGGAGCTAGTATGTTTGAAGGGTATTGGTTTTCCTTTTTAATGAATGCAGTATGATCGATAGGGCATTTTTTTTGCTTTTTTGATAAAGCTTTCTTTTGTGATAAGATTCTTTTTTGATTATACCATTCAGCTAATCTTTCTCTCATTGTAAAAATTTGAGCCCATAATAATTTTAAGTATGGATCACCTTTCATTATAGCTAACCAATGAGTTGCACCTAAATGTACAGTACCTTTATTTTTCAAATGTAACATATCGAATTGTACAGTTAAGTCTAATTCATCTTTATCGTATTTACTGTATATAGAAGTAGTAGTAGTTGATGAATTTGGAGTACTTGTTGTGTTATTTTTGAGGGTACCTGGAGAAGTGTTGTTGTTGTTGTTGTTATCTAATAATACTAGATGTGAATTACTATGATTAATTGAAACTGAATCTGGAGTACTTTCATTTGTTGTTGGTGAAATATAATTATTTGATAAATGTACTTTTGATAAAGTATCTTCTAGAGATTTGACTCTATCTCTTAATTGTTTTAATTCTAAATCCTTTGACATTTCTTTTTCTACTTCTTCAGCCCATGATTGTTCCATGTAATGACAAAGATGTTGTACACCAGTTTTTGTACATTGATTACAATGTGGATGTGTTTTATCACATTTAACTTTTCTTTTACGACAAATAGTACAACTTAATGGGATTCTATTACGCTTTCTTTTAATTTTTGAATTTGTATCTTTATTCATAATGTGTGATGGGGGTGGGGTGGGAGTATTACTATGCAATGCTAGTACTAGCTTTGTATAGTTTATTGTATTGTATTATATATTTATATAATATAATGCAATGTAATACAAGATAATAACTTTTTAAAAAAGACTATAATTAATTAATTAATTAATTAATTAATTAATAATACAATCAAGAAAGAAACAAAAGCAAAGTAAAAAAAAAAACTTTCCAAAAATTCGATCAAGAATAATGAAAGAGTATTGCCAATATAATAATAACAATAATAAATTTTGCAATGCAATCGTATAAGTTACATTTCCTTTCCTTTCCTTTCCTTTCCTTTTAAAAAGACCAAGTCAATTGAATGTGTTATATATAATACAGTATAGCGTGGATATAGATATAGCATAGACATGGTATCTAATACAATCCATCTGTATATCTTGGTAATGTAATGTAATTGTTGCAGTTTCCTGTTCCCTCTCGATGTCGTTCCTCGAAAGACAACATTTCCCAATCTCTTCTCATCTCACTTTTCACTTCCACTTTTCATTTTCTCTTTCTCTCAGTAACAATCTGTGCATAATAGTTCTGTGTCTATACATCTATGTATCATATCATCTCATATCCCAGTTCGAAACGACAAACTACAGCACGCACCAGAGAGAGGTAAAAATTCTCTCTCTATTGTCTGTTGCAAAACATCATCACCATCACCATCAAGAGAAACAGAAACAGAAACAGATATTTATTATTTGAGAAATTTATTTTTACACTCTCGTTTCTTTTTCTGCCTAGTGCCCACTGCGACGAACGAAAGAACGAAAAAAAGGAAAGTGATTTACCCAGATCCCAGCGCACAGGGTGTGTGCGTGTGCGTACGTACGTGGAGAGTGATGATGGGGTGCTATACGAGATCGTGTTGCACGCATGGTGGCACGTGACAGGCACACCACGTGACACGGTTGTTTTTTTTTGGCAAAAAACCCCACTGTATATTTGTACCTATGCCTATACATATACATACACATATATGTACACTTGCACTTGCACTTGCACTGGTGTATTGTCTTATCAACACTCAACCACAACACAACATATCACAACCATGCACCAATCATCATACTCTACTACACTCCATATGTCAAGCAAGTATCCTGGGTGCACCTTGACTCGTTGTATAATACTGTCTACTATGCATCACACCCATAGCACCACTTCTCTTATCTGCCTTATGACCCCGGGAAAATGGGAAAAATCTCCGAAGAAGAAAACCAAATATTGTGTGTTTACATTCTCTCTGTGACTCCTCTGGGCAGGGTAAACATCCCGATATCAAATTGTATTTATATAAAGGATAATCCTCCTGGTTGGATTGTGGTATCTTATCTTATATTCTTTAAAAGTATATTTGCATTTGCAAATGCAAATGCAAAAGCAAAAGCAATTGCAAAATGTCTAAAGTATCTAATGAACAGATCAAGTCCTTCTTCTTAAATTGTGATACAGCTACAATCGTATCATATATTAAAGAAATTAAATTTGCATTGAAAAGATTTTCACAAAATAATAGTATTTTGCCAAATAGATTCATCCAACAAACACCAGAATCAAATGTATCGCATTTTTACATGCCTGTTATTGATGATAACTACTCCGGTTTGAAAAAATTAGTTTACAATCCAAATAATAATAATGGTTTTGTCGGTACTATACTAGTAGATAATGCAATCAATGGCCAACTCATTGGTCTATTGGATGCAAAACAAATCACAGGTGTGCGTACAGCAATGGTAAGCTGTATCGCAATCTTACCACATTTGAAAAATTATATAAATTTAAATGAAAAATCATTGAATTTATCGGTTTTTGGAACAGGTTTACAATCGTATTGGCATATTTATATCTTATGTAAGCTATATGAACCATTCTATAATGATATCGATTGTATCAACGTTAACGTGTTGTATCGTGAAAATAAATTAGATTCAATTGAAGAACTACAAGAAAATTTAAAACATTTGAAATTTAAAATTAATTTTAATCAATCTCAATGGAATGATAATGGTAACGTTTCAAATATTATCGGTAAAAGTAATATTATCTTTTCTTGTGTACCAACACTTTCACCAAATTTATGCTTCAAAGATTTACTATTCGATAATACAAAAGATAACATCACAAGAAACGTTTATATTTCATTGATTGGTAGTTATAAACCAGAAATGCATGAATGTGATAACCCATTGATACAAAAATTTATTTATAATAAAGTTAATATCATCGTAGATTCAAAAAAACATACATTAGAAGAAGCAGGTGAATTGATTTCAAATAATGTTAACCCAAATCAATTAATTGAAATTGGTCAATTGATTGATAATGAAAGTTTACCAACTATTACAGAATTTAATCCACATAAAAAAATTACTTTATGTAAAATTGTGGGTTTGGCTATCATGGATGTATCACTGGCAAAAAAATATTTAAATGAAAATTCATAATTCTATATATTCTTAAATTATTCATTCTTCTTTTTTTTTTTTTTTTTTGACTTTTAGGAAAACAATGCTATCTACCCCTACGGCTTGAAATCTGTATCTTAAAATTCTTAAATGAGCGAAACGAAAATATAAAAAAAAACGTCAAAATGAAATAATATCATATTATAAGATATTTTTGAAGGGATACTGAACAAACACAAAGAACAAAACATACAAACGATGGATTTAATTACGGCATTGAAGACGATCGCAGATCTAGAATCGCAATTGGAAGAAATGAGCACAGTTACAAAAGAATATGAAAATGAAATGGAAGATGTAATTGAAAGTTTAAAATTAGAATTAAATTCAAATTTAGAAAAAATTACAAATTTAGAAATTAAAGTTGATGAATTAGAAAATGATAATACAGTCAAAGTTAATACAATAAATGTATTACAAACAGACAATGATTCATTGTTGGAAAAAAATGTCTTATTAGAAAATGAGATAATTGATTTGAAAGAAGTACTACTTCGATCAGATATAAATACTTCAAAATGAAAAAATGAAAAAATGAAAAAATGAAAAAAGGAAATGGGTAATGGGTAATTGGAACTAAAATAGCATTAATAGCAGGTCATTTAATATGAATATAGAGATAAATTAATTTACTAATTAATATATAATAATAATTTAAATTTTTATTGAGGTTTTTTCTTTTTTTAATTCGTGTATCTTATTTTATTTTTCTGAAATGGTACAGAAACAAACACATATTTCATTAAGATATATTAAAATATTTACAAGCTCAAAGAAATATGTTGTTTCCACCACAATGCAATATCATATAGTACTAACTGGTTTTTACGTTTTTCGTAAAGAAGCCATGATATAAAATGTTTCCAACTCCATGTCAAAGACCATTTCAAATTATCTCTGTTTATATCTTCACATGATTCTTCATAAACAGTTTTAGCACAATATTGTGTCATAATTAAAAACGTTCTTTCAGGCCCTAATGGATTTTGTAAACATTCATCTAAATGCCTAGTCAAATCATTTGTTTTCAAAATTAATAGAACTATACGAGGAATTCTTGCTAAGATACTCATTAAGTTTGTTAAAAAGGTCCCTGAAACAATACCCTCGGACATAACTTTAATTTCGTTGTCATTTCTTTTCTTGGATATATCATAATGTAAAGCAGTATCAATACTCCTTCCTGTAATTGCTGCTGCAAATAGGGGAAATTGTTCATCAGTGATATTAGCAAATCTTTTAGCATAAAATTTCATTTTTTCTTGGTCTTGATCTAATAACGCTAACCAAAACTTAGCATAATCTCTTCTCATTTCTGTTGTTGGATATCTATATAAACCATGATCAAATAAAACAATTTCAAAATTATGTGGATTTGATGAATCATGATCTGGTTTGGCTCTAATAGCTAAATTTCCTCCATGTGGATCACAATGTATACCTACATTTGGGGTAAAAATCATATTATTAAAAATATGTGATAAACATGATGAAACTTCTGCTCTCGAGATATTATTGTCATCCATATATTTCAAATCATCTAATCTTCTACCTTCCACATATTCCATTATTAATATTCTTTTATTAGCATGAATGACGTTTGGGATTCTAATGGCAGTTTGTTTTTTATAATTCACGAAATAATTTTGGGTATCAATAGCATTTCTTGCTTCTTTATTAAAATCTATTTCAACGTAAATAGACGATTGCAATTCATCACCTAACCATGTAAGGGGGTATTCGGGAAACACAATATCCAAAAGGTTAAATACTGTTTGTGTCAACATAACATCTAAGGGTATGAACTCTTTTAATGAAGGATGTTGACATTTAACTGCTACTTTTTCTCCAGTTTCTTTTAAAGTAGCGATATGCACTTGAGCTAATGAAGCTACACCAATTGGTTTAGGATCAAAGTCTGTAAATAATTCGTCAATAGGATGTTTTAAATCTTGTTTGAACATATTGTTTATTTCTTCCATTGTTGATTCAGGACATTGATCTTGTAAGGGGATCATCGTTTCGGTCCATTCCGGTGGCAATAAATAAGTCATAGCACCGATATGTTGTCCAAGTTTAATATATATACCACCATTTAACTGTAAAGCATTTAATGTTATTAAAGCACATCTTAAATGACATTCAGTTAAAGCTATTCTATATTTACTATCATCATCATATTTTGCATCTAACGTTTTCTTATAGTCATAGAAACAACGCATAGTTGCTTGAGTTACCACACCAGTTCTTTTCAAAGTCAGTCCAACATGTCTAATAAAATTATGAGATGTATCATTTGTATTATAAAGTACAACACCTGTACCTAAACTTGTAGTAAAGAAAAGTTGACGTTTAGTTAAGCCAAAGATCTTCTTCACAGGTTTCTTAAGTGGAGGTAATCCATTATTTGCATTCGTAGAAAATCCACGACGAACAGAAGAAACAAAAACTTTTTTCCAAAATAACGAACTCATCACCCACTTCTTCGTTAAAGTTCACCAATATAGATATATACAGCTTCCAAGTACAACTTCTTTCACATTCAAAGGTACCAAAAAACCACCATCATCTGTTTAAAAATACCTTTTTTACCTTTAAATTACATCGGACAGTTTAAAAAAAAAAAAGAGCCCAATACAATATTGTACAATTTTAAAGGTAGAAATGTATCAACTTTAATAGACAATACAGACATGTAAGTATATATAACTATGATATTATATTAATAGTGGTGTCAAACATATATTTTCTTGGTCCATTCTTTTGACATATTTATTCCACTTTACTACAAATTGTTCTTTTCAGTACAAAAAATTCTTGAAATAGTGCAGCTGGTCTGAAATGTCTTTGTGTCATAAAGAGTTATAATATCAGTTATTACAATATTTTCTTTAAATAAACAATAGAAATTGAATTAATGTAGTTTTTATATATTTTATTTATACTTATTTATAAGAAGGAGTGTCTGGAACAAACTTGTAAGTTAGCAAAACGGTAATAAGTTTAGGTATTGATAGTTTTAGTAAAAATGTTGGTTGATTATTCTGGGCTTACTAGATTTCAAACGATAAATGATAATTTTTTTGATAAACTGTTAAAAATATTTAAATATCAGCAATTTCCAGATTTAGATTTAAAACGTAGTTACGTACAGTATGAACTAAAACAATTAAGTAGATATTCCAATGAAATTTGTATTATGGGTGAAGTGCAATTAGAGCAACTATTCTGGTTAGTACTTTGTATCGATCAGATGAAAGTGTGTTTTGAAACAATAAAACGTTGTCCAACTATATACTTGATGGAACCAAATTGTCTCTCTTCAATTAAGTTTAAAGAATATTATAACACCTTCCAAATAGGGTTAACAAAACAGTTGAGAGACTTACGTAAAGAATACAGAGATCTCCGAATAAAACTTTGTGATTCAGTTAAACAATTGATCATATGTTTAAAGCCAGATCAAGATGTAGCCAACCACTACAATAAGTGGCACATTTTGCAAAAGTTATTATTTTATAAAAATGTTAATTATCATCTCGAAGAAGTACCAAATATAACTACTATCCGAACATCTGGTTCCAAACCCAATTATAAGATTTCCAAAACTTGGGAGTTCAATCAATGTTTCGAAGAATTAATATTTTATCATTTTAAGATTAGAGAGGATAACAATAAAAATAAAAATAAAAGTAATGGCTTTTTGGAAAATCTTAATAAAGAAATGTTAGTGTTAGAAAAAAGCACTAATAATATAAAATTATATATCAACGAAAAAGGTAGTAAAGCTTATTCTATTGTAGAAACTAAAGCAGTTAATAGGAGACCAGGAACACCACATTTACCTGCTTTTTTAGATGTATTCGAGGTTGAAAGGCCACAAACTGGATTAGAAGATAGTTTAAGCTTGCCTCCAGATAATACATACAACCAAGATATTTTCAAATATTTTGAAACCATGAATGATAGATCTGATATTAATTCAGATATGGATTCAAAAGTTGATATTAATTCTGAATTCTATAACATGTTTAAAGAAAATACGATCCCAGAATTGGAAAGAAGGTCAGTGAAAAGCGATTTAACAGTGAATGAAGTATTTTCACCTTTGGATACAATGAATCTTCCTACAGTCCTTACATTAGATCAAGAACATGTATGGAAGACTACTTCCAACAAGAAACCAGTTTTCCCAATAGA
>JAJLTL010000152.1:14264-25849 GCA_030568135.1 Vanderwaltozyma yarrowii
TTTTCCCAATAGATCAAGAACATGTATGGAAGACTACTTCCAACAAGAAACCAGTTTTCCCAATAGAGCTAGACCATGTATGGAAGACTACTTCCAACAAGAAACCAGTTCTAAGTGAGATTGACATAAATAGGATGGTATCACCACTACCACACTCATCTCTAAAACCAGCATACGATTTGGAACGTCGAGATTCTTCAACAGTTGATAGTTCCACTAATCCATACCATTCAATAATTCCATGCCAACGTGGACAAATAGAAACGGCAACGAACTTTAAAGAACTTACTACTAGATATCATATAAAAAGTTTGGATGAATTAACATTCAGAGATTTCATGAAATATAAACTGAGTAAAAGTAAAACCAATAAACAGGATTACACCCAATTATTTTATTGCTACGATAATAATGAGCTTTAGAACACAAAAAAAACATAATATTTTTCTCTTTATATAGTTGGTTTATAAAATATATAATCATCAATACATTATAGAAAAAGATCAAAACTAAAACATCTACTGAAATTGATGAAACATGTTACAGTTTCATTTAATTAAATAACAAACTAACTCATCAATTACTGACACCTTTCCAGTTACAACCATTACTAAGAACAATAAATTTCATTTCACAGTGTCGCTAGTTAAGCCAGTTGAAAAATTTTTGAAAAATTCATCTCATCTCAAAAGTTATTTTATTTTATTTTGTGATAGATAAAAAGCTATTGAAATTTATTTAACTTAAGCACTCTTAGAACCTAAAAACAACATCAGTGACTACAAAATACCGCAATGTTATACTTAATTGGTTTAGGTCTATCTTACAAATCAGATATCACCGTCCGTGGTTTGGAAGCCATCAAGGGCTGTAGTCGTGTTTATTTAGAACATTATACTTCTATTTTAATGGCAGCTTCAAAAGAAGATTTAGAAGAATATTATGGTAAAGAAGTCATCTTAGCTGATAGAGAATTGGTTGAAACTGGTTCCCAAGATATTTTACGTGATGCTGCCAAAGAAGATGTCGCCTTTTTAGTTGTTGGTGATCCATTCGGTGCTACTACTCATACAGATTTAGTCTTAAGAGCTAAACGTCAAGGTATTCCTGTAGAAATTGTTCATAATGCATCTGTTATGAATGCGGTAGGTTCTTGTGGTTTGCAATTATACAATTTTGGCCAAACTATATCAATGGTTTTCTTTACAGATAGTTGGAGACCAGATTCATGGTATGATAAAATTTTAGAAAACAGAAAGATTGGTTTACATACATTAGTCTTATTGGATATTAAGGTTAAAGAACAAAGTATTGAAAACATGGCACGTGGAAGATTGATTTATGAACCACCACGTTACATGACAATTGCACAATGTTGTGAACAATTATTAGAAATTGAAGAAACAAGAGGTACTCAAGCTTACACTCCAGATACTCCAGCTGTTGCTATCAGTAGATTGGGTTCAGCTACTCAAACTTTCAAATCAGGTACTATTCAAGAACTATCTGAATATGATTCCGGTGAACCATTGCATTCTTTAGTCATTTTAGGTAGACAATGTCATGAACTAGAAGTCGAATATCTACTAGAATTTTGTGATAATAAAGAAAAATTCAAGCAAGATGTTATCAAGGATCAAGAGTTCTACAAGCCAGCAGCTTGGGTTCCACCTGTCGAAGAAGAAGATTAATAAATATATGACTTCATTATCGGTTTGATGCTTCGAAGAGTCATCCTTCCCCCCACTGTCAGCCATTATATAATGTGTAAAAGATAAAATAATAGAATAAGAAAATTCGTATATAAGAAAATCTGAAAGTTTATACATACATTACTAGTAAAGTTGGGTAATCAATATATTGTAATATTACAATTCTTCAGTAATGTGATCCATCTATTTATACACCTTCCTTTATTTTTGGTGTGTGTTTTATTTTTACATGTCTTTATTTTTCATATCTGACTGAGCTTTTTCTTTAAGCCTTTTTGATGCTTGAAAATTGAAATTTAAAAATTGGATATAAAAGTAAAAAAAGTTGAAATTAAGAAACTATTATAACTAAATATAGAAGCTAAGTCAAACCAAATAGAACTATAAGTTGCTGAAATATGTCTCAAATTAAATATTTACTACTAGTATCCAGACAAGGGAAGTTACGTTTACAAAAATGGTATATTCCTCTGCCAACAAAGGAAAAGACTAAAATCATTAAAAATATTACATCTATAGCATTATCTCGTAAAGCAAAAATGTGTAACATTGTAGAGTTTTCAGATCATAAAGTTGTCTACAGAAGATATGCCAGTCTGTATTTCATCTGTGGTATTTCTCCAGAAATTGATAATGAATTGTTGACTTTAGAAATAATCCATAGATTCGTTGAAACTATGGATACATATTTTGGAAGTGTTTGTGAATTAGATATTATATTTAATTTTGAAAAAGCATACAATATATTAGATGAAATGATTATGTGTGATGGGTCAATGGCAGAATCAAGTAAAAAAGATGTACTGAATTTTGTGAAAACTATGGATACATTAGAACAGAATGATCATTTAGATAAGGTTTTAAGTTGATAAATTGCATCTATATATAATTATATAGTAATATGAATAAAACCTTTAAAAACGTTAATTAATTATGAAAACTATAAACTCCAAGTTTTCAATTCAATTGTCATTATATTTATATACTCATATTCATTCTTACAATTAGAAAATATTAATTTGAAACAAAACAGAACAATTATTAAACTAAAATAAGTTGAAATTAAGTTCCTAAATATCTCATATATAACTATGTATTCAGTTTCAAATTCAGTTTATAGGTCAACTATTCAATTTTAAAATGCATGCGTATGTAAATTTATACAATCTACAACCTTTATTGATGTTGTATGGTACAATTTATGGAGGTTAAAAATCAGTAAATCACCACACCATTAGTTGATCCACTCATTTTTTAAAATTTCAAGTTAATATGGTTCCGTGGTCTAGTTGGTTATGGCATCTGCTTAACACGCAGAACGTCCCCAGTTCGATCCTGGGCGAAATCATATTTTTTTTTTATTTCCCCTTTTGAAAAGCTATTTAAAAATTAAATCCTTTTATTAACTAAATAATTAAATGACAATTGGTTCGTTAATCTAATAATAACCATATTCTTCTCTTTATTGTTTTAAAATTATATAGGACATTTTAAGTTAACTATTGTTACAAAATTATTCATTCGAATTGGAAAAAAAGCAATTCCACAAATGTTCTTTTGACACAGTTTCACCAGTACTTTCATTCATTTCAAATTCTTGTTCCTCTTCTGAGGGTAGTTCATCATCCGGATCTAGGTGATCTTCTATTATTTTTCTTTTTCTTTTACCTTCTAATATGCATTTATATCTAAAAATATTTTCTTCTACAGAATTTTTAATCATAAAATTCCATACAAATGTTGTACGCGTTTGTCCAATTCTGTTGTTCCTACTCATTGCTTGTAATTCATCGGCATGGTTAATAATTGGATCTAATAGAAATATATGTCTGGCATTAAGAAGATTCAAACCCGCACCCAAAGATTTGACATTCAATAGTAGACAAGTAATTGATGAATCCTTTTTAAATTTTGAAATAGTTTCACCAACTGACGTAACATTTGATAGTGATGATAGATGACTGATATCATGGACGGCAAGAACCTTAGATATTACCTTCAAAAAATCTAAACTCTGCGAATATAATAAAATTTGTGGTTCATCGTCGTTTTCATTTTCACTTTTTAAATTCAAATATAAAATAAGTCTTACTACACTATCTATTTTTGCACCAAAACTTTCTTTAATTAAAATTTTATTGACAGAATCTAAGTCAGGAAATTGACTATATTTTTCTTTAAAAATAGATTCAATTTTATTATTAGTATCATTTTGCTTTTGTTCATATTTTAAGATTACCTTATCAGGTAAATCAGTTCCCGTCGATTTATCGACGTCTTCTATTGAAGCAGCATTTTTAAATTTAAAATTGTAAATTTCAACTAAACTTGTTTCCATTTTGCATAATGGACAAGAATGTCTGTTTTTTAACCAACTGTGTATACACTTTTCACAAAAGAAGTGACCACATTTGATTATAGACCCCGAATAAATTGGGCCCAAACAAATTGGACAATTAAATGATTTGTTGGATTCTATAGATTCACGCATGGTGTTCAAACTATTCAAATATTTTATTCTTGACTCAGCAGTACTTATCTCCTTTAAATTCAATTTATACTGTTCATCGTTTCTTATAGATCGTAAAATCGAACTCCTTGCATTTCTTTCTAATTGCAGTAATGACACTAATGAATCCGAAATTTTTTGTAAATGACTAAAATATTCGATTTTGCTGTTATAAATTGAGTTAATTTTTTTTAATGATTCTCTGATAGACTTATTCTCTTTTTTCATTGTTTTAATTTGATCTTCGTATGATAATAAGTAATTCTCGAAGGTATCTGCCGTATATTTATTAGGAGCTATCGGTGTAGACATTCCTTTCACTATTCTAGAATTTTTTAGATCATCAAAAATTGGCTTAAGAGGAGTACCGCTTATTAATTTCAAAGAACTTAATAACTCTAAATGATAGTCTGAAAGTTTTTGATCTGCTATAGTTAGTTTCTTAGGTAACTTTATATCTTCGTCGGACATTACTATCATATCTCTATTAACTAATATTTTCTCCAAACATGATAGAATAGCAAAAATTTTATCCTGATCATCTATTGAGTTAGAATATTCTTGAGCTTTTTCATCTTTTATTTCTTCGTTTTCCTCCTCGTTATAATCTTTTGTCAGAGGCTGGTATGATAAGGATAAAAGAAGTTTTACAAATGCATTGAATTGTTCTGCTTGCTCGTTGATAGCAGAAATTAAAATGCTCAAGTTTTGAAATGATCTAGATATAGGCATACTTGTAGCATAATTATCCTTATGGTTAAATTCTATGATTGATATCTCAGAAGGATGCGATTTAGGACTTTTTATTAAATACTTTTCAACGTCCTTAATAGTACTGGAGACTTTTTGAGTTCTAGTAAGTAAAATTTGTTTTCTTAACTGCTCAGCCAATTTATAGTTTTCTTGTTCTAAAAGTTGATAGTCCTCTATTTCTTTCATATCTTCAAAGTTGTAAACATCTGAGTATGTTTTAGGTATTATTTTTTTCTCGTCATTCTCGTGGATTAATGATAATTTTTCGTTTTCGTCATCTATCTCTTCCAATTTTTTAGAACCCAAAAAGTAATAACCAGTTGCTATAAAGAAAAAAGATTGGTGTAACAAATCCATATATGCTCTTGTTCTTGATTTTAGATTATTTTTGGATGTCACCTCTAATGCATTTTGCTCATTTATATCTGTAACTTCTTCATCTTTCAACATGTCGGCTACAACATCAGAGTCAAAAGGATCACTGACGAAGCATTTTATCTTTAAATCAGATATTAAATTTGTTTTAACCATTGTCAATAATTTAATAGCACCATTTGGATTATTCTGTAGCTCCATTTTAGCTTGGGCTGATTTTATTTGTAATTGAAAATTCTCTCTATAAAGGGAGTCTAATTTTTCAGTAGCTTCGATAGTCATCATCTTCAATATGTCATCAATATTATGTAAAATATTTGAGTTACTTTTTAAATTTTTTCCTGCTAATTTATTGGAACTTTCTGGGATTACTGCATGACAACATAGATATCTAAGTCTAGCCAACCATTGGTTCAATTGAACAGTTGATAATCGAGGTGTACCTGTCCCATCTGAACCATATCCAGAAGTTGATATAAAAGTGCTCCATAAATCTAAATAATTGTCCCACTCAACAGGTGCAAAGTCAAGGGTTATAATATAGTTGTACTGTTTAGGTATTTTTATCTGAGAACGAACATCACGTTTGGTATGTCTGATACATAAATTGTGTTCTAGAAAGATGTTTAGTAAATCATCCTGATTGAACTTAATACCATTAACAAAGGTTAAATCGTTATTAGAAAATGGCAATTGGGTATTTTGTGTTTCCGGGTTCCCTTTGGACATATGATTGTTAATAGCGCCAACGATCTCCGGTAAATTCTGGAAAGGATGAATCTGAAGATAAGATAAAATGGTCTGTATATCACGAACTAATTGTATCGGCGTCCCTGACACACCCCACGTATGTATTCTGTGTAGAAGACTAGTGCATTTCGCAGCTTTTGTACTATCACTATGTAGCATTTGTACTTCATCCAAAATAATTCTGAAAAACTGCATTAATGACAAAGGAGATGAATAATCATATTTAGGTGTTTCTGTATTTCTTCTTGCCCTCAAATTTGCATTATACTCTGCATAATGAACTTCAATCCCTACGATACTGTATGAGGTTATTATTATGTCGTACTTCGATAAATTTTCCACTATTTCACGAATTGAGTTAGTTTTGAAAAATGATTTCACATGTTGATATCCCTTATAATAAAAAATAGATGTGTTTGCAGTATGTGAATCAACTTCATTTATCCATTGTTGAAGAATTGCATTCGGACATATTATTAATGTTGTCTTTGTCTTTAAGATTTGTTTCCCATCATTAGATTTAAAAGTCAAAGAAGTTGTTTTATCTAAATGCCGCTTATTGAGAAGTGCTAGAGATAATACTTCAATCGTTTTACCAAGCCCCATTTCTTCAGATAATAATCCCTTTGCGCCAATTGGCGTATCCGAGGAAGCTATGTTTTTGTATATTTCCATCACTTCCTTATGAGAAGCTATATAATTTGTAAATTTATTCCAAAATACAGGTTCTTGATTAGATATCGAAATAATTTCATAACCATAAGATATATGATCATTTAAGAAATTATTTAATTCAATAGTAGAAATATTCTGATTATATGGTATCGTATATTGTTCTTTTTCTAACATCCATTGAACAGTTTGTATTTGGAAAGGCAATAAACTTACTTGTAAAGTTGGGATATGTTTATCAAATGAAGGCGTTATAATTTCCAATTTATCTCTGGTATATGCCATGGTCTGGTTATTAAATTTTTTTTGGACATATGTTGAACCATGAGAATGTGGATGTGAAAATTCATCAGATGAAACTTTGGAGAGGTTTTTGTATGTATGCTCTTTCCTAGAAAATAATATATCTAAAAATCTATTTGTCTCAACTGAAAATTTATTAAATGAAAATTCTTTATAAGTTATTTCTAAATTTATGGTTAATCTCCAATCTTTATAGTCTTCTGAAAATTGAATGTAAATATCAGAAAGTAAGATATCTTTGTATAACTTTTTAATTAATTTTGAAGATGAATTAAGATCATTATTAGTAGTTTTTCTTTTCTTATTTTTAGTTCTTGACGGTATTTTATTAGTAGATGATAATTTTTGTAAAGCGATATATCGTTGAACTTCGATCTCTAAACATTTATGATGAGATATTTTTAATAACTCATTTACATTTGTATTGATATTACAGTCTATAAGATTAATTGCAAAAAGTTCAGTTCCTTTATTATCATTAACAATTAGTCGATTTTGTGAATTTTCAAAACTATGATATTGTAATAATACAGGATATCTTTCATTACTTAAATTTTCACTATTATTATTATTTGAAATTATAAATTCATTTAGTTTCAAAGTCAATTTATCAGATTTTAATTTTTTATCATCTTTCTTCCTTATATTATCATGTTCAACATTACCAGATTCAATCAAATTTTTGAATAAATTTATCTGATCATCCGAATATTCTACTTCAGAATCATCTATTAAAAGCAGATATTTAGAAACCATCCTATCGTGATTTATCTATGTGTAAATATTTTTGCAAAATAGGAATAATACAGTATCTTTAAGAAACCAACACGGATGAAATATAAAAGTTGGCATATATATATATAGTATTAATACTAAGCAATATAATAGTTAGCCTATACTATTCTAAATTGTATCTGAAGTATCCTACTATATAATGACTAGATACCTCATTTTTTGCCACTCGATGGAACAAAATACATATCGATGATATATACATATTGATTCAATATTTCTTCAATTTTTAGATAATTGCCTAACCCTATTTTAACCCCATCATTAATATCAGGGTACAGTTTAGCCCTGATTAGTTACCCTCACATCCGAAATAACTTCAAAGATACTGTACTGTACCCCTGTGTTTTTAGGGGTACATTTCCTTATTACACTCAAAATTGAAAAAGCGTTAATCACATTTTTGCTTTTTTTGTTTTTACCCTTAATTGGAAAGAGAATTTAGAGACCCTAAATTTCCACATAAATCATTTCGAATTATACTACGTCATGGGCTTTTTATTAGAATGTTTTTTTTAACATCAATAAAATCATTCTGACATTGGAATTGAACAGAATAATGTTTAGGTTTGTTTTTTTTTCCCTTTGTCTGGAAATTTTGTTAATTGGTTAATAGTGTAATAATGATATTGAATTTGAGGTTTCCTTTTGGGAGTTTTGAATAACTTTATCATTGAAAAATATCTTTTTCTGCTAATACTATGCTTTTTTTTTTTATTTGAATTAGAGAGAAACAATTTTGAAGCATATAAATATAATGGATGTGGTAATTACGGTATTTTTCTTTCCTAATTTTTTTGTGGGTTACTATTTTTTATTATATGGATAAGTTGTGAGTACTACAATAGCAGTTGTAACTAATTTAAAGAAAGATAAGAACAAAAGTTAATAAATCTATTGTTTCCTGTCAACTAACTCCTTTTTATTAGTTATTGCAAAAAATATTTATTTGGTATAAAAATAGAATTTGGTAATATTGAAGATGTCAGATTCAGCCCAGTCATTTGAGGTTTTAACCCAATTAATGCAAAAGTTGACAATTGCTGATAATAATCAGATCAGTGATGTGTCAACAGAAATTTCTTCATTTATTAATGGTAATATCATTGAACATGATATACCAGAAACTTTTTTTAACCAGTTAAATAAAGGTATTAAGGATGCAAAAACATCTCTTAATTACATCACTGCAGTATGTCATATTGCAAATGAAGCTAATTTATCACCTTCAGTTGAGCCTTATATTGTTGCTACTGTTCCGCTTATTTGTTTGAAGGCAGGTGATAAAGATAAGGATATTCAACAAGCAGCTTCTATTGCATTGATTGCTGTTGTTAAAGCAATCACTCCAATTGCAGTAAAAGCAATTTTGCCACATTTGACTGATTGTTTGACAAAAACAAATAAATGGCAAGAAAAAATTGCTATTTTGAATGCAATTGCCGCGCTAGTTGATTCAGCCAAGCAACAAGTAGCACTTAGAATGCCAGAATTGATTCCAATTTTATCAGAAGCAATGTGGGATACTAAAAAGGAAGTTAAGGAAGCAGCAACATCAACAATAACTAAAGCCACAGAAACTGTTGATAATAAGGATATTGAACGTTTTATTCCTAAATTGATTGAATGTATTGCAAATCCAAAAGATGTTCCAGAAACTGTTCATTTACTAGGTGCTACTACATTTGTTGCTGAAGTGACACCTGCTACTTTATCCATTATGGTTCCATTGTTGGCAAGAGGTTTGGCTGAAAGAGAGACTTCAATTAAACGTAAGGCAGCAGTGATCATTGACAATATGTGTAAATTAGTTGAGGATCCACAGGTTGTGGCCCCATTCTTGGGTAAATTATTGCCAGGTCTGAAGAATAATTTCTCTACCATTGCTGACCCAGAAGCTCGTGAAGTTACGTTAAGAGGTTTAAAGACTTTAAGAAGAGTTGGTAATGTTGGTGAAGACGACAAATTACCAGAAGTTTCTCATGCAGGGGATATAGAAACAACCTTAGGTATTTTTACTAAATTATTGGAGTCAGAAAATGTCGCACCAAGATTTAAGATTGTTGTAGACTATATTGCGGCTTTGGCATCTGATTTGATTGATGAAAGAATAATTGATCAGCAAGCATGGTTTACTCACATCACACCTTACATGACGGTATATTTACATGAGCAACAAGCAAAAGATATATTAGATCAATTTAGAAAGTTGGCCGTTGATAATATTCCTGTCACTACAAATTTAGATGAGGAAGATGAAGAAGGTGAAGAATTGTGTAATTGTGAATTTTCATTGGCCTATGGTGCAAAGATATTATTAAACAAGACACTCTTAAGGTTGAAGAGAGGAAGGAGATATGGTTTGTGTGGTCCTAATGGTGCTGGTAAATCTACATTAATGAGAGCAATTGCAAATGGACAAGTTGATGGTTTCCCGACTCAAGAAGAATGTAGAACAGTTTATGTAGAACATGATATTGATAATACTCATGCAGAGACATCGGTTTTAGATTTTGTTTTTGAAGGTAACGTTGGGTCTAAAGAAGTCATTGAAGCAAAACTAAAGGAATTCGGTTTTAGTGATGAGATGATTCACATGTCAATTTTTTCATTATCTGGTGGTTGGAAAATGAAGTTAGCTTTGGCTAGAGCTGTCTTGAAAAATGCAGACATTCTGTTATTAGACGAACCTACTAACCATTTGGATACTGTTAATGTAAAATGGCTGGTAGATTATTTGACAACATGTGGTATCACATCAATTATCGTTTCTCATGATTCTGGATTTTTGGATAGCGTATGTGAATATATTATTCATTATGAAGGTTTAAAATTGAAGAAATACAAAGGTAATTTATCTGAGTTTGTCAAAAAATGTCCAACGGCAAAATCTTATTATGAATTAGGTGCCTCTGAATTGGAATTTAGGTTCCCTGAACCTGGCTACTTGGAAGGTGTCAAAACCAAACAAAAAGCAATTGTGAAGGTCAGTAATATGTCATTTCAATATCCAGGTACCACGAAACCTCAAGTTACTGATGTTAATTTCCAATGTTCATTATCATCAAGAATTGCTGTCATTGGTCCAAATGGTGCCGGTAAATCGACTTTGATAAATGTTCTTACTGGTGAGTTACTACCCACCACTGGTGAGGTATATACTCACGAAAACTGTCGTATTGCTTACATCAAACAGCATGCCTTTGCTCACATTGAATCTCATCTAGATAAAACTCCATCTGAATATATTCAATGGAGATTCCAAACTGGTGAAGATAGAGAGACTATGGACAGAGCAAACAGACAAATCAATGAAGATGATACACAAGCTATGAACAAGATCTTTAAAATCGAAGGTACTCCAAGAAGGGTTGCTGGTATCCACTCTAGAAGAAAGTTTAAGAATACTTATGAATATGAATGTTCCTTCTTATTAGGTGAAAATATTGGTATGAAATCTGAAAGATGGGTTCCGATGATGTCTGTTGATAATGCATGGTTACCAAGAGGTGAATTAGTGGAATCTCATTCCAAGATGGTTGCCGAAGTTGATATGAAAGAAGCATTAGCATCAGGTCAATTCCGTCCATTAACTAGAAAAGAAATTGAAGAACATTGTGCCATGTTAGGTATGGAATCTGAATTAGTATCACATTCCAGAATTAGAGGTTTATCCGGTGGTCAAAAAGTTAAATTAGTTTTAGCTGCTTGTACATGGC
>JAJLTL010000153.1:0-25103 GCA_030568135.1 Vanderwaltozyma yarrowii
GTAAAGAACGTGTCTTAAAGAATAAGGTAGAGGAAAACTTGGAAGGTTTATATTCGTAAGAAATAAGTATGCATTACATAATAAAATAAAATAAACTCAATAATGGTTGGGTTATCTTACCTTAAATAGTATTCAGTTATCTAGTATTATATATCATTGTAAACGAAATAATATTACTGTGAACAATTTTGTCTACTACATAATTTACTAACATGTATGAAAATTAACTATTCAGCACAGAAGAAACACTTAATGGATATAAGCCCAACAATAGAAAGAAACCGTGAATATAAAGTTACAACCGTGATAGATCCTAAACAGGTATACGATATATAGTCCATATTAGCTACAATTTGAGATTTAATTGATAATCTACAGCGTACAATTTATATCAATCTAGAATTCTCCGTGACAGCCAAAAGCAAAGAAACTTTGATTTATCAAATCAGTTACATTCTATTTTTAATTAGTTGCATTTGTTTTATTATACACACAATATATTACAAGTAATTTTGCCGGGATTGATCAATAAAAAACAAGATTTTGCCTATTTAATATCTCTGAATTATACTTTAAAAATATCATTTCTATTTTTGGTATCTTGTTCACAAATAATCATTACAAAAACCATCTAACAGTTGTTATTAAAAAACAAAACAAAGAACTTTTAGTGAACATATCATAAAAATCGATTATCTATACCATGAATGAAGTTAATCTTGAGGATACAACTGAATATGAGCTAACATATCAAGTAGGTGTGGCTGAAAATAAGAATTCGAAGTTTCGTAGAACAATGGAAGATGTACATACATATGTTAAAAATTTTGCTTCCAGATTAGATTGGGGATATTTTGCCGTATTTGATGGACATGCAGGAACACAAGCATCTAAATGGTGTGGATCACATTTACATACAATAATAGAGTCGAAAATACTTGAAGATGAGACAAAAGATATTAGAGAGGTGCTAAATGATTCTTTTGTTCTTGTCGATCAACAAATCAATACAAAATTACCAGGAAATAGTGGATGTACTGCTGCTGTATGTGTGTTGCGTTGGGAACTACCAGAAGAATCAACGGACGAAACATCAAATGAAATTATGGATTTGAAACAACACAGAAGAAAATTATACACAGCCAATGTTGGTGATTCAAGAATAGTTCTATGTAGGGCTGGACAATCAGTAAGATTAACCTATGACCACAAAGCATCTGATACATTTGAAATGCAAAGAATAGAGGAAGCAGGTGGGTTAATTATGAAAAGTCGAGTAAACGGAATGTTAGCAGTAACGAGATCATTAGGTGATAAATTTTTTGATAGTTTAGTCGTTGGCAAACCATTCACAACCAGCGTTGAAATAATATCAGAAGATGAATTTTTAATCATAGCATGCGATGGTCTATGGGATGTACTTGATGACCAAGAGGCCTGTGACATGATTAGAGATGAAAAAGATCCTAACGCAGCTGCTAAAATTTTAGTTCGATATGCCTTGGAAAACGGTACAACCGATAACGTAACCGTAATGGTTGTTTCTCTATAATCAATAATAACATTTTGCATTTATCTTTACTTAAACTCTATAAACTTATTTAAATAGTGTTACTAGTGATTAACATATAAAATTAAATACAATGGTGTCAATACACACTGTTGTTGACTATCAAAAACCCTTTATACCAATCTGAAACGCAAGTTCGCGGAAACAGATAATCTAAATATTGAATCCATTTAAATCTAAATCACTTGGATCACCTGTAGTATTCCAATCGATGTTTAAATCATTAAAATCGTTTAAAGTTAAATAATCATCAGTATTATCAGGCAATGCAGTATCATTATTATTCTTAGTATCATTAGTTGTCGTCAGTAGTGTCAAGCTATCGGTATCATTGATATTTGCTTTATCATTATTAGGATTAGTAGTGCCATTATTATTATTATTACTATCATTGTTATTGTTAATATTATTAGCACTACTATCATTATCAGCATTTCCAGTTGTTGACGCAATACCTTCGGTTACTGAAGATACATCGAATGAACCAAAATTTCCCAAATCAAAACCTGGATTATCTAACCCTGGGAACATAGACATATCCAAAGCATTTGAATCATCAAATGTATTAGATGGTTGCGTTATAGAAGGAGCATCATTTAAGTTATTTTCCACTTTTGTAACATCTTTTGTTGGTGAAGTTGAGGAAGCAGCCTCCGCTTTTTGTGTTGGCAATGATTCAGAATCAATTAATGGAGTTTGAATTGGTTGATCAGTTGATAAATTATCAGAACTTTTTTCATTGAAATCTGCCAGCAGATTTGTTGGAGTATCTAAGAAGAAATCTAATTTATCATTTGATGGATTAGAATCGTTAATTGGTTTTATATCATTGCTATTATTATCATTATCATTATTATTATTAGATGCACTGTTGTTATCTTGGTTACTGTTGTTATCTAATAAAGCTGACTGTGATTTTTGGGAAGTTTCTAATTCTTGAAGTTTTTTCAATTCTTCTAACTCTTCTAACTCTTTCTTTTTTTTAGCTTCAGCTTCAGCTTCTTCTTCCAATCTCTTCTTTTCAGCTTCTTCTGCCAATCTTTTTCTTTCAGCATCTTCTTCCCTATCTTTCTGTCTTGCTAGCTCTTTCTCTGCGCCAATATTTGATAATTCTTCAGCATATAATTTACTCTTACCTAAAGTTGTTTCTAAATCATCTAAAATAGCATGAAAGATATTAACTTTTTCACGTAATAGTTTTTGTTGATTTATATTAAAACCAGTAACGACATTAAAATCTAACTGGATAGATTTTAGTTGTTGTTGTATTAACATTTGAGTTGAAACTTCTAATATATCATCAAAACATTGTGTTAATTTATTTTTATGCACCAAAGGCTGTGCGATTGCAGCATTTTTAACAGTCATATTTCTGTATCTCTCTAAATATGTATATATATATATATATTTCCTATATTTCTGAGCACACTGTACTCTGACTAAAAATCTTGTACTAAATATATTTCTTAAATATAAAAATAATATATATATTGTACTTTTCGTTTAACCCATCTCCTAAAATATAAGATGGTTTTTTTAAAATTGTGTGTTTTGGATATTTTTTTTTTTCACTTTCAAAGAGGGAAAGCCTTACAATCTATAATTTCCGTGAATAATGATTATTATCTATTGAGAGAATTATGATGGATAGACAGGGTAATGATGGTTAGTCTTACAAATTAAACACTTATATGGATAACTATTCAGTAGTCAAGTCAATTAAAACGTTCTACTATCAAGATAATATATACAAGAACTATATTTATGTGACATGATCCATTATTGTGTACTGGGTGCTGAATTTTGTAGAAAAGTGAGAAATGATACCTGACTAATAAACTGACTCTACTAGATCAACTGTTTTTGTGTAAATAATGTTATAATCATCATAAAATGAATAATTGACTTTGACATAGAGTCCAGTAGTAGGGGCACACTTTGTATAAGAATTGATGTATTTATGTATAATACAAGAATGATTCTCAAGATATTTAAGTCACTGTGCCTAAATGCAGAATATGGAAAGCTATTTAATAATTAAAGAATAAATTCACAGAAGCCAAAATTAGTACCTGCATTTACATTATTTCGTTCTCGTTATCATATATACTTATATAAAGGTTAATAATAATTCTACTCTTGGTGTATAAAATATTGATATATTATGGGATACAGAATATTACTTTATATCTCTTTTATCTCTACCTGTGTCAGTGTCAGCAAACAGAAAAAAAAAAGAAGAAAAAAAAAAGAGAAAACTTAAAAGGAAACTCAATTTCTGATGACACAGTAATTGAATATTAAATAAATTATTAATATGTTATGTTTATTATATACCAGAGATGTAATGGAGAAAGGTATTGTAGATTGTATAAAGATGAATGATTCTATGGAGTACCATTCGAGAATCAGGTTATATAAAAAAGTGAAGAAATATTTTAGTAGAATTTATTTTAAGCTATATCATGAGAATGACGCTAAATCTAAGAATAAGAATAATAGTAGACAATGTGAGAAAAAGAAGAAGAATGGTAAATATATTATTAGAAAATGGTTAAATCAGAATGGTTCTGGTACTAATAATATTAATAAATTAAAATTACAAGAAAGTTTAAGACCTACATATGTGGAAGAATCTTTTAGAATGCATAGTAATCCAATTGAAATGAATAATGTTAATTCTGTGAGGAAAACTAATTTTGAATTCCCTAACAATTTAGAACATGGTGGTAAGAATATTTATAATTATTTATATTCTAAACCATTGAATATAAAACATAATGAACAAAATGAAAATTGTTATGAAAATAATAATAGTAATAATAGTAATAATAACAATAACATCAATAATAGGCGGTATACATTAACTGCTAAAGATATGAGTGATCATCAAATGGTGGCAGTATATGATAAGATGGGTAAATTGACAGTTCAAATGAAAAAAATCAGCAGAGAAGAACTAATGGATAGATCTTATGCAATACAAGAGATGAAAGATTCTATTATATGGAAAGAACCTGCTTTAATGTTAAGAAAAGAAGATAATAACAATTATAACAATTATGACTATAACAGTAGTAGTACTCGTAATAGCTGTAATGATAAGAATATATATAATATTAACAATAATAATTTATTTGCCGAAATGAATGAGTTGACAAATTATTTGGATACCACGATTGATGAGTTACAGCAAACTTCATCACCAGAATCTTTACAATGGTGGCTTGAAGAATTGCAATATAATAGTATATTTAAATCATAAATAATAAGTATAAAGTAGTGTATAACTTTAATGTGTCTGTTATTATAAATAAAGAACCTCTATAAGCAATATGTTAAATACCCTTCTCGACAATCTAATATTTTTTTTTTTATATATAGAAACACCTCGGCGGCTAAAAAAAAATCCATATCGACGAAACACAAAAACCCTTTTTATGAATAAAAAACCACAAAAATAACAAAACGTGAAAAATGATACAATTATACAAGAACAATATCACTATACACGTAACTATAATATATTGTTTTTTTTCGTCTGTTTTTTTTTTTGCCCTTGCGGTTCAGCCTTTTTAATTAATTCCTCCCCTTTCCGGACTGTAATTACCTCTTCGGGAAAATAGCACCTTGATTTCACACAAAACCATCCTATTTACTATGGCGGTTTCTCAAGAGAGAAAGAGAGATAGAACCCGGCGTCGTCCACTATGATATGCGTCATCAGGTAAATCAATATTTGTTAGCGCTTAATTTTCAAATTTCATTTTTTTTTTTTTTTTTTTTTTTTTGAAAACTTCTCTTTGATTCAATTTTCAATTGATGAGAGGAAACTTCAAAAAAAAAATGAAAAATGTTATTCTCAGTATGATTTTTCAATTTTTTTTTAATTTACTACTGCAAGTTTTTTAAGAAAGAAAAAGTTAAAAAAAAAAAAACGAATTATAATTAGTTTGGGTTGATCCTTTTCTTCATTGTTTAAAAATAGAGTCACTGTTATTGTAGGTTTTATATTTGTATAAAATAAATTGTCTACTGTGAGATTGTGTATATCAACAGAAGTATCTATCAGTGTAGTAGTATTGTGTACGTTGGTTGGGATATAGAGCTAGTGGCTATATCTATCTGTCTATATATATATATATATATTCGTAATAATTATTATTAGCAACCACAACAACAACAACAACAATAATAATTATAATAATAGTAATACTAAATAGTATGGACGTCATCGATACAGATACAACTGTGGTTCCTATAGCAGTTGATAATATTAAGGAAAATATAGATACAGGTGTAAATATAAATATAAATAATAGCAACAGAAATGATAATAAAAAAATATCATCATTTGCCGCCATTAATAATATGAATGGTAATGATCATGATTTATTAAATGATCCAAACTTAGTGGAAGATTATTCAGATATATTAAAACTAAAGAGACCGAATGTTATAAATACAAAAGATAATCATAATAATAATAATAATAATGATGATACTAATTCAAATACCGATGAAAGTAGCGTTAGTGGTAGTGTTGTATTAACACCAACAACGAATTCAATATCTCCTTTGAAAAAATTAAGTGATTTAATTAATGAAAGACAAATGAATACTATAAACGACGATGGTGATTCGTTAGATTTAACAAATAATTATGATTATTCAGATTCAGATTTTGAAGATAATTTAGAACAACGATTAAAAGACATGAATGTAAATAAAAAAGAAAAATTTAATACAAAAGATGATATCATCAGTGATGACGATCTACGAAATGAAGAAGATAGTGAAGATGATGATGATGATGACAATTTAATATTATCAAATGATAATGATCATGATGAACAACAACTACAACTACAACAAGAACAAATTGGTGAAGTCGAAACTAATTTTAGATTTGAAGGAATCGAAAATGAAAATGACGAAAGAACTGAGAGTGATGAAGATGATGAAAATGAAGACGATTCTAGTTTTCAACAATTGGCTCCTCCAAAAGAATTAGATCCAGGAAAATTATACGCATTATATTCTTTTGATGGACCTGATCCATCTCATTGTAAATTGGAACAAGACGAACCTTGCATATTATTAAATGATCAAGATTCTTATTGGTGGTTAGTGAAAAAGTGTAGTAATAATAAAATTGGTTTCGCTCCAGCTGAAATTTTGGAAACTTTCCCAGAAAGATTGGCAAGATTAAATTGTTGGAAGAATGAAAACATGTCAAATCAATCAGTATCAGAAGTTGATGAAAAAGATCAAATCAATATCAGTGATAATGGTGCAACAAATTATAATGATTCAGAAGATATTAATATCATAATCTCAAATAATGAAAATGATGGTATTGATAATAATCCTGATGATGATGACGATGATACATCTACTAATACCACAACACGTTTGAAAGAAAATACACTAAAGGGCTACAAGAAGGGAAATAAATCAGTAAGTTTCAATGATGTGGTCAATTATGCAGATAGATATATCGAAGAAGTATCAGAAGATGAAAACGAAGATTCTGAAAATCTATTTAAATTGCATGATGAATTTACAGAAATAAATGTAAATATCAATGGAGAAGATGATATTAGTGATGTTGTGAGTGATGTTTCTTTTGCAACAGGATCAATGATTCCATTAAACATTAAAAAAGTCAGACAACCAGTACATCTTTCTTCATCGCCAAATAAAAAAGATGCTAGAGATACTAAAAACATTGCACAAAGTGAAAATATTGTTCATACTGAAGACATAGAAGATACTGAACATACAGAAAATGCGGAGAATTTTGAAAATGAATCTAATGAAGACACTACAGACACAGCTGGAATTAACGCTGTTAGAGGGTTTAGCATTGGAGGGGATGTGATTAAAAATGAATTGACTGATAAAGGAGATGATGATTTGCAAAAGATTTTTGAAGCACCGGTTCTGCCGTTTAGTAATAATTCGAATCAAAATCAAAATAAATTGCAAAATTCTAATTCTGACTATTCTATTTCAACAATCGGTGAATTTTCTCCATCGTCATCAGAAATGACAAACGACTCCCCACAACTACCAAATGAGGGATTCAGCACAGAAAGTGCAGTTCTGCCATCATCGAGAGGTATTCAAGATATTTCTAAAATTGTAAATGAAGAAGAAGTAGCAACTGGTCACGATGAAGATTTCTCAGAAGTTAAGTATGAAGAAGAAGACTTTAATAAAATACCTTCTAATAGTAATCATGAAAAAACTGATACTGAAATAGTAGCAAATCGTGAGTTACCAGAAAGTCCCAGAATTACAACTTCATCTGCGACAGGATCTTCAGCAGATGACTTCTATATGGAATCTGAAAGAATTCCATCGACTATGAGCATAAGTAGTACACACTCGATTTCAAAGACATTATCAACAAACAAGAGCATTACAAATATTAATAATATTTCCCAACATCCATTAATTGAACAATTATACAATCCAATATTTGATAAAATGAACGACTTAATGAAACAAATAGATGATATTGTACAAAAATAATAGTATTATCATTTTGTATCTATTTTATTTTCTAGAAAATACATTCTTTCATTTTTTTATAAAGACAGATTTAACCAATTTCAACTTTTTATTAGCATTAATTATATTAGAACTATTTCTATATAAATACTTATACAACATTTTTTACTCAATATTGAATATACACATCATTAATACATCCACACAAAATAATAATTAACATAAAGTTTATATATCATCTCTTACCTTAAATTAGTTTCAAAGTTATCAATTATAGTTAGATAGTAATTCGTCTATCATGATTTTATTTAATTCTAAAATTTACCGATATCAAAAAATATATGCTACTTCAATGCCCACCATCATCATATGGATGATAAAAAAACCTTTTTAAATTATTGTCTGTTTGTCAAGAATCTAGTGCCAAAGAAACTAAAATACCCACCTATCATGAGTACAGGCTGGAATCCAGATGGTGCAGTTATTCTGCAATTGACCAGTTTATTAAAGAACTCTATGTCACCAAATCAAGAAGAGCGTACTGTTGCGATGGATTCGTTGAAATCGTTCCAGTTACAGCCAGAATTCTTTAATTATTTATGTTATATTTTAATTGAAGGGGAATCGAATGAGTCTTTAAAGTCTCAATTCTCCCAAATGGATTTACAAAATAATAGAGCTACTGCTGGTATGCTATTGAAAAATTCAATGTTGGAAAAAGGTGGATTTATAAAAGAAAACCATGGTATTGAATATGTGAAGTCAAATATTATACATGGTCTTTATAACTCAAATAATCAGTTGGTTTCTAATGTCACAGGTATTGTTATTACTACCTTATTTTCAACATATTATAGACAACATAGAGAAGATCCAACGGGTATTCAACTATTATCTCAATTAATAGAACTTGCCTCCAGTGGCAATGAACCAAGTATTAAAGCATTATCCAAAATTATGGAAGATAGTGCTCAATTTTTTCAATTAGATTGGGCTGGAAATATTAAGCCAATGGAGTTTTTATTAGAAAATTTTATGAAATTCATTTCTGAACCAGAATATAGTCCAATCATTAAATCAGAATCTATTAAATGTATTAATACAATTATTCCATTACAAACTCAAACGTTTATTGTAAAGTTAGATCAATATTTAGCTATCATCTTTCAATTAGCACAATCTGATGAAAATGATCTAATTAGAGCCCAATTGTGTGTTAGTTTTGCTATTTTGTTAGAATTTAGACCTGACAAGTTGGTAGATCATTTATCTGGGATTATTCAATTTATGTTGCATATTATTGGTACTGTTCATGATGAAAAGGTCGCTATTGAAGCATGTGAATTTTTACACGCTTTCGCTACTAGCTCACATATACCTGAGCATATTGTCCAGCCTTATGTTAATGACATTGTCCCAGTATTACTAGCCAAAATGGTTTACAATGAAGATGCTATCATAACTTTAGAAGCTTCAAATGAAGATGATGCATTTTTGGAGGATAAAGATGAAGATATCAAGCCTGTTGCACCACGTATTGTTAAAAAGAGAGATGGTACAGAAGATGATGATGATGACGAAGATGATGATGAAGATGGAGATATCGACACAGAATGGAATTTAAGAAAATGTTCAGCTGCAACTTTAGATGTTATGACAAATATATTGCCACAACATGTCATGAGTATAGCTTTTCCATTCTTAAGGGAACACTTAACTTCAGACAAGTGGTTTATTAGGGAAGCAACTGTATTAGCATTGGGTGCTATGGCAGAAGGTGGTATGAGGTATTTCGATGACCAATTACCAACATTGATCCCATTCTTAGTCGAACAACTGAGAGATCAATGGGCCCCAGTTAGAAAAATGACTTGTTGGACCTTAAGTAGATTTTCTCCTTGGATATTAAAAGACCATACTGAGTTTTTGTTACCAGTATTAGAAAGTATTTTAATTGCCCTAGTAGATAAGAAGAAAGATGTTCAAGAATCATCTATTAGTAGTGTTGCCGTTTTCATTGAAAATTGTGATCCTGAATTGATTGAAACTTTACTATATAATGAATTATTACAAAATTTTGCCAAATGCTTCCAATTATACAAGAAGAAAAATTTGATTATTTTATATGATGCTGTTGGAAGATTTGCAGAAAAAGTTGAATTAGATGATGCTGGAATGCAAATTATTTTGCCTAATTTAATCAATAAATGGACATCATTACCAGATAATGACAAAGAATTATGGCCATTATTAGAATGTTTATCCTGTGTCGCTACATCATTAGGTGATAAGTTTATGCCTATGGCCCCTGATGTATATAATAGGGCATACAGAATATTGTGTCATTGTGTTGAGTTAGAAGTTCAATCACAATCTGATCCAAATGTTGTTGTCCCAGAAAAGGATTTTGTCATTACATCTATTGACATGATTGATGGTTTAGTTCAAGGTTTGGGAGCCCAGTCTCAAGAATTGTTATTCCCACAAAATGGTAGTAATACCACCTTATTACAAGTTATCTTACAATGTCTACAGGATCCAGTACATGAGGTAAGACAAAGTTGTTTTGCCCTTTTAGGTGATATTGTTTATTTCTTCAATCCACAAATATTATCAGGTACTTTATCTCAATTCTTGAAACTCATTGGTACTGAAATTATGCATAATGATGATATAGATGGTGCACCAGCAGTTGTTAATGCTGTATGGTGTTTAGGTCTAATTAGTGAAAGAATTGATTTAAGCCACTTTATTATCGATATGTCACGTATCGTGTTAGATTTATTTACTAGTACTACACAAGTTGTGGATAGTGCAATTGTTGAGAATTTAGCGGTTACTATTGGGCGTATGGCATTTACTCATCCAGAAGTTTTTTCTAATGGAGTCTTCGCATCAGATTCCATTTGGAATAAGTGGTGTAAATCAGTCAAGGATTTAGATTCACTTGAAGAAAAAAGTAGTGCATATATGGGTTTTATCAAAATCGTAAATATGACAGGAGATCAGGTTCGGATGTCCAATAATACACTAAGTGAAACAATTAAAGGATTATCCACAAATGTGGATGCCAGTGTTTTCGCTCAAGATGTTTTTACATTTTTAGTCAAATACTCGGATATGATACAGACTTTAACTCTATCACAAGAAGAACAAACTTTCTTACAAACATTTAGTCAGTAATTAAGAGAGCATGCATAAACAAACATTAACTTTAAACAGACAGTTCTTATATAATATAATTCATATTGATATTTACGCTCTAACTTATTTATATTAGTACTGTTTAAATAGCCAATTATTTTATCTAATAAATAAATAAACATTGTAATAGAATTTAAAAATTGTTTTATCTATTTAATTGTAATTTGATTCCATATCGGTTCATTAAATGTACGACATTAATTCTGTTTAAATATGTTCACGTTAACTTATTCGCATTGTTTTGTTTGATGAAACCCTCACGCGAAATCAACACAAGTTGAAGATCAGATCCATCACTAATCATGGCCATCGAATATATTCAAGACAACAAATATATATAAGAATAAATTTGTTTATGAGGCTTTATTGAGCTTCTATTATATATGTACTGTTATAACTTCAATAGTTAGATCTTACAAAGCTCAATATTAATATACCTTCCCACAAAGAATAATTACAATGAGTGCGAAAATAATACGAACTGAGATACCGGTAGAGATTCAAGAAGAAATGAAACAATTATACCTAGAAGTTCCAAACTTATCTGACGAATATGAATTATTAGATAAGATTGGTGAAGGTACATTTTCATCTGTTTATAAAGCAAAGGATCTAAAAGGGAGACTTACGCAAAAATATGCATCACATTTTTGGTCAAAGAGTTCAAAATATGTAGCTCTAAAAAAAATTTATGTTACTTCATCACCACAGAGAATTTACAATGAACTTAATTTATTATATATATTAACAGGATGTACAAGAGTTGCACCATTGTGTGATGCAACGAGAGTGCGAGACCAAGTGATAGCCGTGCTTCCATATTATCCACATGAAGAATTTAGAAATTTTTATAGAGATCTGCCAATAAAGGGTATCAAGAAATACATTTGGGAACTATTACAGGCTTTAAATTTTGTACATTCAAAGGGTATCATACATAGAGATGTAAAACCTACAAATTTTTTATATAATCCTGAGTTAGGTCGTGGTGTATTAGTAGATTTTGGTCTAGCTGAAAAGCAAGTAAACTACTTGGATGAAAATTCAGAGGATTTCGAAGAAGATAATGGATTTTCAGTGAAAGATCGTAGACACCATGAACAATTTTGTCCATGCATTGTAAGAGATTCTTCCTCTTCAGCACAAGGTACAGCCGGACCAATGATTACGATACAAAATGGTAAGGTAGTTCATCTAAATAATGCTAATGGTATGGATCTAACCAAAGGTTATCCTAAATACGAAACCAGAAGAGTAAAACGTGCCAATAGGGCAGGTACAAGAGGATTTCGTGCTCCTGAAGTTCTAATGAAATGTGGTTCACAAACGACGAAGATAGATATTTGGTCAGTTGGTGTTATACTATTAAGTCTATTAACTAGACGATTTCCAATCTTTCAAAGTCTAGATGATACAGATTCTTTGCTAGAATTATGTTCGATATTTGGTTGGAAAAAACTACGGAAATGTGCCAGTATTCATGGCCTTGGTTTTGAAGTTAATGGTTTACAGCATATTAAAGAAGGTCCTTGCAAAAATGGTTTAAAGGGATTTGTCTATGAGTTACTAAATAAAGAATGTGAAGTGGGTACGTTTCCAGAGTATAGTGTTGCATTTGAAACGCATGGTTATTTGTCACAAGAATTAAATGATAAAGATTCTATTGAACCAAGATTGCCTTATTCTGAAGAAAAGAAAGATCGATCAGACGCATATGAATTAAAAAGATATCAAGAAGAAATATGGTCGGATCATTATTGGTGTTTCCAAATATTAAATCAATGTTTTGAAATGGATCCACAGAAGCGTAGCTCAGCAGGGGAATTATTGCATGGTGCATTTTTTTATGAATTATCTGAGACTAGTGAAACAACAGAGGGAGAAAGTACTGACGATGATGTAATAAATTCAGATGAAACAGAGATTGAAGATGATGATGTATTGTTAATATCAGATTAAACAGCAACTTCTCTTTGTGTTTGTTTTTTAAAAGAATAACAAAAAATATTCATAAATATATCTAAATATACATAATTGATTTTTTTTATATTTGCATTTAAATATCCTAATAAATAGCAGGAATGTCGAAAATTAACAAGATATTACATTTTGTTTTTTGTATTTTTAACATTTTAAAAAATGAATGGGATTAAGAAAGCTCTCTTAGTACCATATTTCTTATTCTTCTTTTGAGCCCATGCATACATTTGTACTGTAGAAACAGTTAAGAAAATCAATGCGAATACATTGAATTTACAAATAATAGTAAACCAAATCCAACTCCAAACTTCAAAAGTATAATTTGGAGCAACAAATATTTTGAAAATACCATCATTAATTGCTACACGTTTTGTAGTTGTACCTAATTTTTTTTGTGAATCACCCCATAAACGTAATTTAATATGAATATAGAAATTCCATAATTCAGATACGGTAAATAAAGCAATTAATAAAGATAGATTTGATAAACCAAATATATTTAAATAGTTATTAATAGTAGTATCACTTAATACAAACCCATAACCAAAATAACTAAATGAAATAATACCATTCAAAATCCAATAATGGAAAGAATTTTTAAATAAGTTGAAGAATGGCATTGTTGATTGCGAAAATTGATGAACGAACATTGATTCAAATTCTCTTTTTGAATAATGAGCAATAACTAAATGGAAAAGAATTTTATTTAAAAATGGATTATATTTTGTTGAGGAACTATGAAATTTTTCAACAATATTTTCATTTCTTGATAATAAATAAAAAATTGAATGAATTAGAATTGGACCAAAATATTCAATTAAGAATACTAAACGCCATGAAATTTGTGGACCTAAATCTTTAATAAAAAATTGTACATCATTTTTAGAAAGTTCTTCTTTTAACATTTCATCTGAAACGATTGGAATAGATTTTGATTCTTTTTGAATAGTCAATCTCAATCTATTTTTATTAATCTTTCTATTTTTATTAGAAATAATAGTTAAAAATCCATCTAAAGTAGTAGAAGTAGAAGTCTCTACTTCTGTATCTTTTAAAGACTTGGAACGTGACTTGATGGTAGTAGACATCTTAAGTACAATTTCAATTGATGGAGTTCCCTTGAATCAAAACTATAGAATTATTTTAAGCAATTTACAAGAGAAAGAATGAACTGAATAGTAAATATAATAATTCTTCAATTACAAATATAATATCTATATTTATAAATGTTTATGAAAATGTCACTATAAAAGGGGAAACCTTTCAAAAATATTCAAAAAATCTCAAAAAAACTATTTCGTTTATAACGATGAACCCGTTATTTCCGGTCACATGCTCCGAATTTCCCGAAATTTTTTTTGAAATTTTTTTTTTTTTTTTTTTTTTTTTTTTGTTTGGGTAATGTTCTCTTTTCTTTTCTCATCGCATCTTGGGATGAAAAAATTTTCAAAAGAAAAATTCACTGATGAGCTTTAAAAATTATTTAATTTAGTTATTTATTACTGGGAATATAATAGTTAATATGTTTTAATTATGAAAGTTTATTTTAATTAATAGTTCTATTTGTTATATTAATTGGTATGTAGTTTCTTGTTTTTGTATTCAATTCTTAATGTTATTTCATTTTGTATTATTAGTTTTGTTCTTATATTAAAAGATATATATATACAACAATAAAAACGAAGTATTAAACTTTATACTAGATATAATCTAATTTATTATTTTTTTGTCTCTATTATAAAAATTTTTTTTAAAAGAAAAGTAGCATAATTGGTTTTAGATCACAGTATCCAAATTCAGTTTATTCCATTTATTTTTTAAATTAATATCCAAGCTCCAAGTTTTTCTTTTTAAATAAATAATTATGTCATTTAGACCAGGTTCAAGAGGTGGTTCCCGTGGTGGTTCCAGAGGTGGTTTCGGTGGTGACCGTGGTGGATTCAGAGGTGGTAGAGGTGGATCCAGAGGTGGATTCGGTGGTGACCGTGGTGGATTCAGAGGTGGCCGTGGTGGTTCAAGAGGTGGATTCGGTGACCGTGGTGGCCGTGGTGGTTCCAGAGGTGGCTTCGGTGACCGTGGTGGCCGTGGTGGTCGTGGTGGTGCCAGAGGTGGAAGAGGTGGTGCTGCTGGTGGTGCCAGAGGTGGTGCTAAAGTCGTCATTGAAGCACATAAACATGCTGGTGTCTTCATTGCTAGAGGTAAAGAAGATTTATTAGTCACTAAGAACATGGCCCCAGGTGAATCCGTTTACGGTGAAAAAAGAATCTCTGTTGAAGAACCATCAAAAGAAGATGGTGTCCCACCAACTAAGATTGAATACCGTGTTTGGAATCCTTTCAGATCTAAATTGGCTGCTGGTATTATGGGTGGTTTAGATGAATTATTCATTGCCCCAGGTAAGAAAGTTTTATATTTAGGTGCTGCTTCCGGTACTTCTGTATCTCATGTTTCTGATGTTGTTGGTCCAGAAGGTGTAGTTTACGCTGTTGAATTTTCACACAGACCAGGTAGAGAATTAATCTCTATGGCCAAGAAGAGACCAAATGTCATTCCAATCATTGAAGATGCTAGACATCCACAAAAATACAGAATGTTAGTCGGTATGGTCGATTGTGTATTCGCTGATGTTGCCCAACCTGATCAAGCCCGTATTATTGCTTTGAACTCCCATATGTTCTTAAAAGACCAAGGTGGTGTTGTTATCTCTATTAAAGCTAACTGTATTGATTCTACCGTCGATGCTGAAACTGTTTTCGCTAGAGAAGTTCAAAAATTACGTGAAGAACGTATCAAACCAATGGAACAATTAACTTTAGAACCTTATGAAAGAGATCATTGTATTGTTATTGGTAAATATATGAGAAGTGGTTTGAAGAAATAGAATGAAAGCTAAAACATCTGTTTTTCATTTTATTTTATTATATTATATTATATATATATATCTCTTCATCCATTATCCATTTTGAACCCAATCCTTGTAAAATAGATACTAATACAACTGTTTAACTGCTGTGTGTATGTATAGATAATTTAAGAAAAAAATCTTTAAAAGTTTACTAATTTTATTAATTATATATCTATATATTTAAGTGTATTTCCTCCATACAATATTTATTATCTTCAAATAATTAATAGACATACGTCTAAATTAATAATCAACCTTTAATAATTATCATAATTTACGAAAGGCACTTAATTATTATTGTATAACAGAATTATAACCGGTGAACTGATTAATAACATTAGTAGTTTTTAATATTGCTATATAAAGCAGTTAAAATGATTCAAAAACATACCATAGTTGATATTTTACTTATAATTAATATCATACAAACCCAGGGTTTACACCAAGAATGTCTAAAATAAATGACCTTGAACCTGTACAAGAGCATAATCCTACGGCTAGAAATAATGATAGTTGTGATGCTATAATGCTTGTAGACAGTGATGAAGGAGCAGATAATACAGAAATAAATAGAAACAGATTATCTGAAGTTAGTGAAAATCCTATAAATAATATGAATAATGGATCTTCTGCTTTATTTACCAATGATGATGATACCAACATTCAAATACGGAAACAGTCTCATGATCATAACCAAAATCAAAATCAAACAAATGATGATGATGAACTGATCACCATTATCAGTGAACATAATACTTTGCCATTAACTGAACTCCCGAATAGATCAGCTATAAATTATATTGATTTAGATAATGAACCAGAATATATTCCATCATCTCAAAATGATGAATCAAGAGATGTACATATAATAGCTGCCAATGATAATAACCAAAATATAACACAATCTAATGATAATAACGACGATATAATGATAGTTGAAGAAAGGACTACAGCCCCTAGGATATTGTTAAATCTTCCCGGAGGTATGAGATTGGAAATGAATGTTTCAGAAACTGATAGACCATATAGGAGTTCGTTCGAAAGACAAGAGAATGATAACAATATACAAACGTCAAGAAGACGACCCAATCGGTCATTATTCTATGATCCTGCTCAAGGAGAGGATGATGAAGATAGTGATGATGATAGGAATTTTATTAATGCATTGAGTCGGCGAGGAAGAGTCCACTTGCATGGACCAAGGCGTACTAGAAGAGCTTCACATCATCATAGAAGGCGTTTACAGAATGGTCATGAAAGAGCCATTCGTGATGCAACAGCTGCAGATTCATTATTAATGGACTTAATGACTGTAATTGGATCATATCCACCTGATGTTGCTAGTGCGTTTGATCATGCAGAAAATATTCGTGAATTTGAATCAATAATAGTTGATGTTGCTCCAGGGTTATTTGCACACCACCGAGAAGAACTATCAGAGTATTTTACACAGTATAGATCTCTAGTAAGACAGAGATGGTCAGAAGATAGGATGAGGGCCATAAGAGAAGAAGAAGAAATATCCACCAGAAGACGTCTAGATTTTGGTTTCGAAGAAGTGGGTGGCCGTAGACGTCAACCATATGGCGGTATAAATACAGACTCTGATCCTTATATGGGGTTATATCATGATGATAATATTAATGAGGATGAAAGGACACAAAGCATACTTTCATTAATTCAAGAGAGAGAAGATAGAGATCGTGATAATAAGACAAAAAAATTCATGGAGAGAAGTAGAAAACAACAAGAAGATATTACAGCTCGTGCAAATAAATTACCAGAAGGATATAGTTCATCATTTGGTAAAGAACTTAAAAGTAATATTGTTGAGAAAAAAACTGCGACAGGTTCATCTGTTGTTGAAATTGATGATAGTAAGGTTGATAGATGGGAAGAACTTCCTATATGTTGTTTATGTGGAGTTGAGTTAGGTGTTGGGATTCCAGACGATTTTAATGGATTGACATATGGAGAGAAGAAAGAATCATTTGATGAGCTTGTTGTTAAATATGAAGTTCATTGTCCATATCAAAGTTTAGTTAGACCTTCACAGTTAGATAGGGATTTATCAAGAAGAACATTTATAGCATCATGTGGACATACATTTTGTGGACGTTGTTTTACAAGAATTGAAAATGCTAGAACTAAGATTAAGGAGATTAAAAAATCTAAATTGAATCAATTGAAAGGATCTTCACATCCTGATAATTATGGACCAAGGATATGTCCTGGAGATGGATGTAATTCTGTAATACGAATTAGAGGTAAAATGAGAGAAGCATATTTTTAAACGTAGTATATATATTGTTACATAGTAATCGTAGTCGTAGTATATATATATAGTTGATTTATGTGCTTGTGCATTTGATTTATTTATCGTATCATCATTTTATCAGAATATGAGTAAATTATAGGTACAGTTTTTTTTTGTTAATGTATAAGATTTGAATGTTATTATGCCTTTTCGTTTTTTTTTAATAAGTGCTATTAAAATAGTAAATTTAATGTGAAACATACACATAAAGCTGCTAAACAAGCAGTTAAACAGTCTTCGTTACCTCTTTGTGGAGCTTGTTGTTGTACATAAATCGGTTGTGGTTGTTGTTGATAGTATTGTTGTTGTGGAGGTTGCTGTTGATAATATGCAGGACCTGGCTGTTGTTGATAATAAGGTTGTTGATTCTGTAATTAATGTGTCATAAAGAAAAAGATTAAGTTAGTATAATATTGATATTGAAGGAACAAATAAATGTTATACTTGCCATTGTTCGTTTTAATTTTAATTTTAATTATTAGTTAGCTATGTATAAACCTACAAGCAATGAGTATGAAGTATGTTAGATATGCAATATTTTAAGATATAACTATGATTCTTATATTTTATTTTATCAGTTGTGTTATTATATCTGAGAAGTTTTCCTAAATAAACAATAGAAAATCAAAAAAATGAAAACCAGCAAAAAAAAAAAAAAAATATGGTGAAGGTTAAGTGGATAAGCTTATTGTATACGTGAAACTTTTATTAGAGGTATTATTGCTGAACTGGAAAGTGAAAGTGGTATTTTAACAAGATATAGTATAGTATGGTATAGTATGGTATAGTATGGTATAAAAATATGATAGCAAACAATCAAAAATATAATGTGTTGTGTCATATAAGGAAGGAGTGTATTTTTTTGATTTCCTTCTTATTTGAGATCCGATGAATAAAAAAAATTCAAGGGATCTATCTCGGAGGGAGAAACATACCAACTAAATTAAATATTAATGATTGGGTATAGACAAGTGATATGCTAATAGTGTGTGTATATATATATATATATATATAAAATAATACATACAATAGTACATACAATAATACTATTATTATATATGGTACAAGTCATGGGTAACTGAATAGATGACTATGTTGTATGCTAAGCGCTTAATTAATATGAATATAAAATTTTTTTCATATAATTACGTAGTACCTTCCGCCTAAGCGATTTTGATTGTAAAATAAAAAAAAAGATTAAAATAAGAGAGGGATGACAAATATTTTTACCAAATATATTTGCAAGAGAGTAAGAATATAAGAGAGATAAAGGTGTATACAATGTCACAAGATCCTTTAACTGTATTAGAATTGAAATTGTTGAGTCAACAACAAGAGATAGATAGATTATCTACTGCATTAGCAAGTAAATTAAATGATGAACACCAATACCAATACCAACCCGTCGTTGGTGGTGTGTCTTCTTCTCTTTCTTCTTCTAGTAATGTATTAAATACATTACAATTTTCTTCAAAATGTAATGGATTACTTGGTGGTATACCATTTGAAGAATTCGAACAAAGGTATGTGGTTGCGTGTATGTCTAATAAACAATTACTTAGTGATAACGATAAAGTATTATTAATATTACAAGGACTTGGTGGAGACCCATTGAAGTATGCATTAGAATTAGTTAAACCTGAGAAAGGCATTGTATACCCTATTGATTATTCCAGTTCACCTGATGAATTATTAAGTGCAGTTAAAGAAAGAATAGCATCTAATAAATTATTAGCAGAACAGCATGCTACTCGTGTATTAAAAATAGTTGGATTAGGTACGGCAGCATTTTTCTTATTTTTTTTTGGACTAATTGCATATAGTACATAGCATAGTTAACCATCCTAGTATATTCCATTGGGATATTACTACTATATATAGTATATACCATATACCATATACCATATACCTTATACAACATAACAACATAACAACATACAACCTACAACATACAATATACAATATGCTTCAGCCTACACTATAAATAACAACCATTGTGCTATTACCACTGCCGGACAGACTAGACTAGATTAGACTGCCTGCTCCTGCTCCTGTGACTGCTCCTGTTATTTTTTCGTTTTTTTCAGAGTTAACCGCCCAGTTTACACAAAAACCACATCACACGCCACGAAACACAAACAAGAACCTTCCACCTTCCACCTTCCACCTCCTATTATTATCCGCACCAGCTAAGCTGGAGTGGAGTGGAGTATTGTATATTCTACAATGTGCAATGTGTAGTAAGTAAGTAAGTAATACTGTATAGCCTCCAGTACAATATGCAATACAGCATGGCAGGATTCTTTCCCGATGATGACAACGCGCCAGGGGAAAAACGAAAAAAATAAATAAATAAACAAGATCAGTTTCGTATCTGTACGTGTGTTTGTCAGTAAGGGAGCCACCAAGTGGTGATGGTGGTGGGAATGCTAATGGACAGGTTGGTTATTCTTATTCTTGTTCTTGTTCTATTCCTGTTCTATTTTTATTCTTATTAGATACGTACATATGCATCTGTTCGATGGATGGATATATGATATATTTTATTATCTGAATGTAAAATTTATTTAAACAATTGCATTCGCTTATTTATAGACGTGGGTAGATTACTATTTGTTGGATGCATTGCAGTTTGTATTGTATTGTATCATTACAAGAGTGCATACAATAAGTGTATGTAGTAGTTCATTACAGTATGGCTATACTCAATCTGAATAGAAAATTTGTAAAGTATTTTAAATTATCTTTATTGCTTTTGTTGTCCTCATTGTCTATACTGTATCTACGTCACTCTATCGGTATTAATAATTTAGATCATACAGGTACTGATTTAACTGTTAATGAATATAAAAATTATTTACAAAATTTTTTAAATAAAGAACAAACTGAAAATAATGACAATGATAATGATAATGATACTAATAATGATAATAATGACAACAACAACAACAACAACAACAACAACAACAACAACATGCATATTGAAAAAATACTTACAAATGATGAAAGAACAAATATTTTAAAAAAATTTTATTCAAAAATTTTTAATAATATTATTGATTATTCACCAATTGGTAAAAGTAATAGAAAATATAATAAAAATTGTCTTTTAAATGGTGATATTGGTGATAGACCAGAATTTTATAATGATTGGTATAAATTATCTAAGACACAATTATCAAACTGTTTAGAAATTTCAAATGATGATTTTAAAATGTTAAAATTAAAACATTCAAAATTTATTGAAAATATAAGTAAATTAATATTACCAAAAAATATTTATACTAAAAAAGGTATTGTTATAGTAGGTGGTGGGAAATTCTCATTATTAGCATTTTTAATTATTAATACTTTACGAAATCAAGGTACAACATTACCTGTTGAAGTATTTATACCACCACAAGATGAATTAGAAAAAATTGAATTTTGTAATAATCTTTTACCAAATTATAATGCAAAATGTATTTTCATTTCTGATATTTTACCTGATGAAATAATAAATAAATTCGAATTTAATGGTTATCAATTTAAATCAATAGCAATGATTGCATCAAGTTTTGATGATATGTTATTATTAGATGCTGATAATTATCCAATAAAAAATTTAGATAATATTTTTACACAAGAACCATATAAATCAAAAGGTTTAGTTTTATGGCCAGATTTTTGGAGAAGAACAACTGCACCAATATATTACGATATAGCTGATATACCAATAAATTTAAATAACAGAATTAGAAATTCAATTGATGATTTAACACCACCAGAAATTTATACAGATTATAAAAATGAAAAAAATTTTATAAATGAAATTCCATTACATGATTTTGAAGGTACTATCCCAGATGTTTCAACAGAATCGGGACAATTATTAATAAATAAATCAAAACATTTACCAACAATATTATTAGCATTATATTATAATATCAATGGCCCATCTTGGTATTATCCAATTTTTTCACAAAAAGCTGCTGGTGAAGGTGATAAAGAAACTTTTATTGCTTCTGCAGTTTTTTATAATTTACCATTTTATCAAGTTAAAACAAAAACTGGTGTTGATGGTTATCATCAACCAAATAATAAAGGTTATAGAGGTGTTGCAATGTTACAACATGATTTCGCACAAGATTATATGAGATATACAAGAGCAAAAGATGATCTTCATTTCACTTATCAAAATAGTTATTTAAAAAAAATTGATAAAAATTATACGCCAGAAAAATTTTATGAAAAATATATTTTAATGAATAATAATTTTATCAATACAGGTTCAAGTGAAGTTGATATTTTATTCGTACATTCAAATTTACCAAAATTTGATCCAATAACACTATGGAAAGATCAAGATTTAATTGTTGATGGTAAACATATTAGATCATTTACAAATTTACAAAAGTTACATTATTATGATATTGAATTAGAAAATTTTAAAATTTTTCATAAACATATTTGTATTGATAAGGTTAAATTTAAATATATTGAAGATGCATTAAATGGTAATAAAGAAGATCGTGAAAGTATGTGTAAATATATTAGAGAAAGGTTAACATTTTTAAATAGCACACATAATAAAGCTATTAGACCACCAGTTGAATAAGAATAGATAAATACATAGAATATATAGAATATAAAAATATATTTATTTTTAGTTAAAAGTAAACACATAAACAGGACTGTTTAATATACTGTTTATGTAAACAACATATTACGATTAGTGTTAATTTATTAAAAAATAATTTATTCAAAAAAATATGCTTCCAACCAGAGTCGAACTGATGATCTCCACATTACTAGTGTGGCGCCTTACCAACTTGGCCATAGAAGCAGTTATTTCTTGCTACTAGAGAGTTTAAGTGCCCTTTTTCAATGAATTTTGCTTCTTACCGTAAAATCACGTGAAATTACTTAAACCCAACATATATCACATTAAACGATGTGAAGAATCGAATAAAAAAAGCCACATTGTTTTCTCTTTTTGCATTAAGTTCCCTTTTCCCACTAATGCGTTTCTGGTGGTCAAAGTTTCCTCCAAGATTGTTTTCATTTTAATTTTTTTTTCGTCTTTGTCGGTGAAGGAAGGTGAATGAATATGAATATTCCTTGTAGTTTTTGATCATTCTAGACAGGAAACCACCTTCAATGGAATTGCAATTGAACCACTTTGGAAGTGTGATTGTTGTAATTGTTATTGTAATTGCTGTTTCTAATTCCTAATATTGGTTTGATCATCATCATGTTGATGTATATAAGAGAAGAGGATTTATTTTAATAATTGTAGCTCTTGAGGTGTAGATTAGTTTCGTGTTGGTTTTTTCTTTATAGTATATTTTTTGCTTTAATTTTTAATTTAGTTTAATTTTATATAGTCAGACAGAACCTTACGTAAAGAATGGTTTATTCAACAAGACAAATTGGTGCTAAAAACACCTTAGAATACAAAGTTTTCATTGAAGATGATGGTAAACCAGTTTCACCATTTCATGATATTCCATTATATGCTGATGAAGAAAAGCAAATTTTAAATATGGTTGTTGAAATTCCACGTTGGACAAATGCTAAATTAGAAATTACAAAGGAAGAAGCATTAAATCCAATTATTCAAGATACCAAAAAGGGTAAATTAAGATTCGTTAGAAACTGTTTCCCACATCATGGTTATATTCATAATTATGGTGCTTTCCCACAAACTTGGGAAGATCCAAACCATACTCATCCAGAAACAAAAGCTGTTGGTGACAATGATCCAGTTGATGTTTTAGAAATTGGTGAATCAATTGCTTACACTGGTCAAGTTAAACAAGTTAAAGTTTTAGGTATTATGGCTTTATTAGATGAAGGTGAAACTGATTGGAAAGTTATTGCTATTGATATCAATGATCCATTAGCTTCTAAATTAAACGATATTGAAGATGTTGAAAAATATTTCCCAGGTTTATTAAGAGCTACAAATGAATGGTTCAGAATTTACAAAATTCCAGATGGTAAACCAGAAAATCAATTTGCCTTCTCTGGTGAAGCTAAAAATAAGAAATATGCTATGGATATTATTAGAGAAACTAATGATTCTTGGAAACAATTAATTTCTGGTAACTCTTCTGATAACAAAGGTATTTCTTTAGATAACACCACTTTATCTGAAACTGCTACTTTCTCAGCTACTGCTGCTTCTCAAGTTCCAGCTGCCTCTCCAAAAGAAGATGCTCCAATTGATAAATCTATCGATAAATGGTTCTTTATCTCTGGTTCTGCTTAATTTTAATAAATTAATTTTTTAGTCTACAAGAAAGAAAGATTTTTTATCTTTTATATATATTTTTTTAGCTAGATAATTTATTAATACAATGTTTAATGCCAACATAAAAAAATAAGAGTCAACTCATTTAAAACTGATTAACTGACTGAGTACTTATTTATATACAGTAATATATAGAAGAAGAAACACAATAATGTTCGAAATGAAAAATTCCCTTAATTAAACCGATAGATATTTACTTAAAAATATATTATATATTATACAAAAAAATATTTTAATTTTTATTTTATTTGTTAAGAAATTTATGATCTTTCACCTCTTAATCTTCTAGCTAATTTAATATCCTTCTTTTGGA
>JAJLTL010000154.1:0-25034 GCA_030568135.1 Vanderwaltozyma yarrowii
CCTATATACAAAACACAATATACAACTTTTATTAAATATAAATGATGAATTCCAAAATCAACGACTCTATTATTGACAGTTCCAAGGAGATGAATTCCAAAATCAACGACTCTATTATTGACAATTCCAAGGAGTTTTTGTGTAGCAAATATAGGTATTTCATATAATTTGGTGTTTTGGTAGAACTAGAACCAGAAAGAATATGTTTTATAGTTAATATAACAGAATTTAAAATTTAATTTAAACAGAGAATACATTTGAGCAAAAAATAATCAACTTTATTGTTATTAAGGCAACTTGGCCGAGTGGTTAAGGCGAAAGATTAGAAATCTTTTGGGCTCTGCCCGCACAGGTTCGAGTCCTGTAGTTGTCGAATTTTTTTGCATCCTGTAGTATCACATATTCAACAGAAGTTAAACAGAACTAGATACAAGGTTTCTTTTGCTATAAGTTACAACTAAATAAATGTTTGTTTGATTTTTTTTGATAGCTTCTACAGAAATAGTTTGTATTTCCAATGAAATGAACTTCTTTATGCCTTTATATAGAAACAATTTTATTTCGAAAGTATATTTAAAAAAGGAGTTACTAATCTACTGGCATATAGCACATTAGTCTTGTAATGCCTAATTATTCTTAAAATGTAAATAACCGTGATATTAACATTACTCTTTGCATAGTTTCTGGATAACATTTTTAAATCTGTAGCAACATTTTATGGAATGCTTCGCCTTTCAAGACTTAAAAAACTATCATAACAATATATATACCAAAGTGATTATAATCATATTATAATAGCAACAATATATTCAAGAATACCCACTAAATACAGTCAATAGTTTGAAACTACTTGTCCTTTTACACCGTATATTTGTCAAAATCTACGATCACGTGAGGTTAAATATCCCAATTTTTTTTTTTTTCGAAAAATCGAAACCAAATTTGGTAAATTTAACTATTAAATTTATCAATTTATTTGAATAAAATATTAGAAATTTGGATAATTGAATGATAGATTAGTTATTGTGTGTCTCCCTAATTGCTTTTAAAGACCACAACAGAGATATTTTATAGATTGCTTTATTGTTTGACTTATACGCGCGTATTTTTGAGCTATAACAGTTGCCCCTAATGTCATATTATTATAACAATCAAAATAATCAACAAGGTAACAATTATAATGGTGGTATGAACGGCGGTATGAACGGCGGTATGAACGGTGGTATGAACGGTGGTATGAACAGTGGTATGGATAATAGTCAATCAGGATTCTATCAAGCTCCTAACCAATTCTCATTTCCGCAAGGTTCAATGTCTTTCACAAATAACGGTTCAAATAACAATGGTAACAGTCCAAGTGGTTTAGGTGTTCAACCAGATCCATTACCATCAGGCCTATTCAATGCATTATCTACTAAAGGTTATCCTTTCGAACCTCCTTTATTAGAAGAAATTGGTATAAACTTCGATCATATCATTACAAAAACAAAATTAGTACTTATACCAACAGGTTCAAGTAATGTCATATCACAAGAAATTTTGAACGATTCAGATCTTTCTGGTCCTTTGATTTTCTTCTTGTTATTCGGTCTGTTCTTACTACTAGGTGGGAAAGTTCATTTCGGTTATATTTATGGTGTTGCATTATTTGGTACAGTTTCATTACATAATTTATCAAAATTTATGGGTTCTAATGAATCTTCCGCTCAAACAAAATTACAATTTTTTAATACTGCCTCAATTTTAGGTTACTGCTTCTTACCATTATGTTTCCTTTCTTTAATGGGTATTTTCCATTCTTTAAACAATACAATGGGTTATGTATTGGCTTCAATATTTGTTTTTTGGAGTACTTGGTCCTCTTCAGGTTTCTTAAATTCTTTGTTACAATTACATCATGCCAGGGCTCTAATTGCTTACCCATTGTTAATATTTTACAGCGTTTTTGCATTAATGGCTATTTTTGTCTGAGGTAAATGACAAATATTATACATTTTGTATAAATATAAATATAAATATATAAATTATATATCAATCAAGATATCCAATATTATCAGTAATATGTAGAAAAAAACAATTTTATTAAAAAATAAATATGCACAGAAGAGAACCTCTGCAAAAATTAAGTTTAGCTGCATTATATTATATTCTTAAAGTATTTTCAAGCATCTGCAACATTGCAAGATATTCGAACTTTTTAAAAATTCGAACATCTTCATAACTCAAAAAGGAGGTACGAGAAAGTAAAAAGATATAAAAAAAGAGAAACAATTGACATAAAGGAGACATATCTTCTCTAATAGAACATTATGAGTAAGTTTCACTCACTACAGAAAGTCTATAAACGTGAATTGTCTTCGAAAGTTTCTCATATTACTTCACCCATTTTTTACCCAAATGCAAAACCACATCTAGGTCATTTATATTCCAGTCTATTGTGTGATGTTACTCACAGATGGCAATTGTTTATTGGGAATGAATCTTTGTTTACGACAGGTACTGATGAACATGGTATAAAAATTCAAACTGCTAGTGAAAAGAATGGCTACAGTAATCCAAGATTGTTTGTCGATAAATTATACCCTGAATTTATCAACTTAGATAAATTGTGTGATATTAACTTCACGAGATTTATTAGAACAACAGATCAAGATCATATAGAAAGTGCTAAACAATTATGGAATTTATGTTGGAAAAATGGTTATATTTATAAAGGAGAACATAAAGGTTGGTATTCAATATCAGATGAAACATTTTATCCAGAATCAAAAGTTATCAAAGATCCAATTGACGCTACTAAATTTATCAATACTGAGAGTAATAATGAAGTTATTTTCCAATCAGAAGTTAATTATTTCTTTAAACTTACTGCTTTTAGGGAAAAATTGATTAAATACATTGAAGATAATCCAAATTATATTCATCCAAAATCAAAAAAGGACCAAATTTTGAATGAATTGAAAAATGGGGCAAATATTCAAGATTTATCTATTTCAAGACCCAAATCACGTTTAGGTTGGGGGATTGATGTTCCAAATGATGCTGATCAAAAAATGTATGTTTGGTTTGATGCATTATGTAACTATGTTTCTTCTATAGGTGGAGTTGAATCCTTATTAAATGATAGACCTGTCTCCAACCTACTTCACAACAATGCCAGAGATATTAATATGACTTCTCCTCAGTCATGGTGGAAGGAAACTACACATCTTATTGGAAAAGACATTATCAAATTCCATACTATTTATTGGCCAAGTTTTTTAATGGCAGCAGGGTTGCCAATTAATAAACAAGTTATTGTACACAGTCATTGGTTATGTAATGGTGTCAAAATGTCAAAAAGTTTAGGTAATGTTGTTGATCCAATTAAAATGATCAATTACTATGGTTCTGATGCAATGAGATGGTTTTTATTAGAAAACTCTCATTTAGATGAAGATGGCGATTTCAATGAAGATAGGCTATTTATGACAAGAGATATGCTAGTTTCAAAATGGGGGAATCTGATCAATAGATGTTGCGGGAATAAGTTTCATATCAAAGACTCTGTTGAAATGTTTACTTCAACCACAGATCCACTTTCAACAATTCTAGAATTATTTAAAGAAGAACCAAATATACAGTCACAAATTAAAAATATTGTAAACCAATTGAATGAACTACCCGATATTATGAATAGTAAACTTATTACCCTAGAGACAGGTCAATTATTAAGACAAATATGGTCCATAATATTCGATGCTAACGCTTTGATGCAAAATTCTAAACCCTGGACTAGAATCGGTGAGCATCAAAATGCTATCATATTTACTTGTATTGAAACATCACGTATATTGTCAATTTTATGTCAAGCAATAGTTCCATCTTTAAGTAATACTTTGTTGAATCGTATTGATGTATCGTCTAGCAGAAGAACCTTGAACTATGCTAAGTTTGCGGCCGATTCTCTTTATGGGGAAAATGCGAACATTAAAGGAAGAGCAGTACCTCTTACTAAAATTGATAAAAGACCTTAATTCATCTATTTTAAATGTTGTATATATAAATTAAAAATAATACTTGTGCATAATACAATTAACTACATACATTAATGGATATATTCCTATAGAGTTACTCTCTTTCTAAATCTATAATTTACTATATTTCAACTGTCATGACCTCGGTTTCCAGTGTTCCTACATCTAATAAAACCAATGAGCCAGTTTCACTATATTCTGGAATTGCAATAATTTTAATTTTCTTTCCACCAAGTTCTACTTCCCTGGAACCATAGGAAGGTTGATTACCAACAATATAAACATGTGGCCATTCTTGTAAAACAAAAGGATCAGTTTTTTTATATGGATAAGACCATAATGTATCCGGTGAAGTTGGCGCAATATTTTGCCATTTTAGTGTACATTCTATCAGATCTAACCTATGTTCAATATCATTATATTTATCGTTAATTTCCTCTTGAGAAGCATTGTTTTGGTATGGTATGACATATTTACAGATGTCATTAATATTTTCACCAGAGATTGCCAGTATATCCAGATCATTTATCTCAAATCTATATGGGTTAGTTGTGAGATGAAAAATATCATTATTTACAACTTCAAAATATGGTTTTATGGAATCTTTGAACAATGCTTTATGTAAAGGTTGTTGTGGTAATGATCTATCGGTTGGATCTTTACAACCTGGCATTAGATTAATTGATAATGATTGTAAAGTATTAGCCAAAAATTTACCAAGTTCTTCCAAACAATTTATTAAATTTCCTGATGAAGTTTCATTACAGGAAGAATCGATGGAGTTACCGCATATTATTAATTTTGCTATATCTACTATTTTTTTTTCATTGAATAGTCTACCAATTAATAGTTCTTGTAATAACTGTAGCTTCAAAAGACGATCTGGGGAATCTGAATTAATATTTAAACCTGAAACCAATGCAATTTTTTCCCCTTGATTAGATGCCTTCAGTGATAAAGGTTTTTGAGGTAATGGTGATGGATAACATATGTCTAATACTTGGAAAGTACCTGAGTCTGCCTCCATACCTAATAGCCCAACTACGATCCCGGTAACGAATGGTCTTGATCTAACAAAATCCCCTACAAGTAAAACTCTACCACTTTCGTCTTCTAACATGATTTCATCACTACCTTCGGCATCTGTGTAACTTTTAATTAAATCTGGGGCACCATAAGTGTCATTGATAACTTCAGCTAAAACATTCGGTTTATATTTCATTTCACAATATACAGTACCAACACACCAACAAGGTTGATTTCCTTGGATGTCTAATACTCTCTTCTTTTCAACTACTGGCTTACCTCTTAGTTTGAAACCATTGTCCCATTTTTTAAGGCATTCTTCCCTTAGCTTTTCTCTGAACTCCTTTAAACGTGATTGGTATAGATGAAAATATTGACTAGTATAATCACGATCTTTAAGACTCAACTGAAAGAGGTTTTCATTGTCATATTTTTCATTCACTTTAACTCTATCAATTGTGACAAGTTCATTTTCATCTTCACGAGATTCACTGTGCAAAAAATTGTGTATAAATAAAGGTAATGTAGAACACAAACAATAAACATGTCATTGTTTCGAACATCTCTCATTTTATACAAATTATCGTTAGTAATTCAATTAAATTATTAATAGTAAAATGCCAAAGGGTGATCGTCTCAACATACTTGAATTTCTGCAAAAGAGAATCCATAATAGTCTATATCTCTCTCTACTATATCTGCGAAACTAGTTTGTCTGGATATCTAAGCTATCAATGTCTCTTCAAGGCAACGTATAAGCTATTCAATAACCAATATTCAACATCTTATATGTTTTCCAATACTATTTATTACTTCTCATTGAAAAATTGGTATAGATTTTTCAATATTGAAATTTAAATTTACGCGTTGCTACGCGAAAACTCTGTACACACAAAATATTAAAAATATTATGACGTCTGGAATGATACATATAGCACTAAATACTTAAACATCATTATTATCTTCTGTCTCTATACCTTCTAGGTGGTACCGTGGAGAACAATTGTATGCCCCAGTAACTCTATAGAATGCAGTTATTCTATGAATGCAAATTTTCCCAGAATGATATTCAAAATATCTTAAAAGCACGAAACTTTTAAAACTAACTCCAGATATTAATTTTAAAATTACGATACAACAGATCAGGCACCACCCAAGGCAAACTACGACGACAGAACTATACTTCGAAACATCAGTTTCAAACCCTCTAACTTTACAAGAGATGCGTAGCTGACTGCGACATGAGCACAACTCAGATGTGCTGTCCCTTGAAAACGACCGGTATACCGATTTTTGCCATCTTTCTTTCGATGAGAGATATTATCAATATAACCTTATCATATCTTTAATCAACGGTGTATTAGCTAAATCACTATATGGAATAATATAATGCCTGCTATTATTTAGAATATTGTTTAATGCTTAATGTATTATGTTTTATGTGTATGTATATATAAAACATATAAAATAAATAGATCTATATATACTTATGTCTATAAGAATGTGAATATGTCTGTGTCTGTGTCTGTGTCTGTGTCTGTGTCTGTGTCTGTGTCTGTGTATATTTATGTGTTTATGTGTATATTTATGTGTATGTGTATGTGTATTAGTAGTCGTTATTGTCATGCTAAATCTTTGTTTCAATTAATAACATCAATCGTTAGAATTTATTTCTTTAATTATTGATGATTCAGTTTTTGCATTTGGATATTCCGATAGTAACCATCTTTGTAATGTATCAAATTGCCACGTTACATTTCCTAAAGTTTCTGAGTTTTCATTACTAACACTAATCGATCTTTTTATGCTTTCAAGTTGTGCAGGTGTCATCACTTTAATTATTTCCCTCTTAAATTCATTTATATCAGGTGCATGTCCTACACTCATCCCAACCCTCAGCAACGTTTCTATACGTTCTGTTGAATTATTTAATAAATCAGAATCGAAAATAATATGTTGTGATGGGATTAAAGCAATTATTGTCGAACCTCCAAATTTAAAATAACCTAATTCTTGACCTCTTTGTATTGTCTGTCCTTTTTTACAAGTAAGAATAATTGATCCCACCATCATTGCACCAACAGCAACTATTAAAACATTTCCAAATTCAGGTGATTCAATTGGAATTAAAACGCGAACATTTTCACCAAATACATCTAAACTACTACGAATTGCCATTGGATTAACTGTATAATATTCACCTTCAATATAAATTGGTTCACCTATGATACCATCACATGGACTATGAAATCTATGATAATCTTGTGGTGCTAATCTAAATATTGAAATGCTGCACGTTTTATTAAAAATTTCAGGTTTATAATTATTTGTTAATTTTGATAAAGTAAATTTATTACCTTTAATCCAAAATTTTTGTGATTCATTAATATTTGAAAAAAAAACACTTCTACAATCTGCCGGTGATACAAAAATTTTTGATGTATTACCTTCTGGAATTCTACTACCATCTTTTAATTCTCTATAAAAAAATTCATTAAAAGATTTATATTTTTTAATTTTACATTGTGATATATCTAATGAATGAAATTTAATAAATGGTTCAATTTGTTTTACTGATGAAATATTATCAAATTTTCTGCCTTGTCTAATTGTCATTTTCTTCAATAAAGCTTTAAATCTTTTCGTTTCTGGACCTTTACCATTGTATATAATCCTCATACCTAATTTAACATGAGCACTTATTTTTTCTTCAATAATTATACCAGAATCTCTATCTTGGACTAAAATATTGGCATTATTCGAACCTAATGCATATTTACCATAAGTTAATTTTATTAAAATTTTTGTAAACCATCTTTTTGATGCAAAATCTGTTGATACATATGATGATTTTAATAATTTATATTTTTTTGAATATGTACAAATTGCGAAATGAGTAATTAAATCATTATCCAATATTAATTTTGAATTTCTTGTATTTCTACTTGGTTTGAATGATTGACAACATCTTGGACATTTCCAAATTTGATGAAATCCCGATAATTTTTTAATTTTTTGTAAAATTTCAATTAGTTGATTTTTAGAAATTTTACTACCATTCCATGGTGATAAACCAAATTGAGTAAAAAATTGTTCAATTTCATTATTTGAAAATGTACCAAATTTTTCTAAATAAATTAATAATTGTACAACATCGAAATTTTCTGTTGTTGCAGTCATATTAACAGCATTTAACCAAAAATATTTTTTCAAATCATTATATGGAATAAATTTAATTTTTAAACATAATGATGGATTATTAATGAAATTTTTATTTTTTTTCAATAAAGAATTTATTGTTAATTCTAATGGTAATTCATATAAATGCCAATCATGATTTGAATTTTGAAATTTTATCATATCTTGCCATGAAATTTTACATTGAGCTACATTATCATTTGCAGAAAATGAATCTTTATCCATAATTTTAAATTGAAAATTAAAATGAGTTTCATGTGGGAAAATTTCAAAAGTAATATGTTCTTTAAAAACTGGATTTAAAGTATGCTTTCTCCAACTTGTTTTAAATACTCTTCTACCAAAAGTTGCAATAATAAATGGATCCATTTCATAATTTGTTCTTGAAATTTTATTTTTCAAATGTGGTAAATTCTTAATATCTTTTAATTCAATAAAAATTACACCAGCGGCATGAATTTTTTTAGTTAATTTATAATTATTTTGTAAAATTCTTGTTAAACTTGTCTTATATGATTTTCTTGATTTTTTTTTTGTAGTTAATTTTAAATAGTTGTGCTTTTTTTTATGTAGCATAATATTATCTGCTTCATCTTCATTTTCATCATAATCATAATCAAAATCGAATTCATCATCTCCAATATTATCGTGGTATTGTGTATAGTCAATTGCTGTATCAATATCAATATCATCAATATCATCGTCGTCGTCGTCATCATAATCTATATCTATATCATCAATATCAATATCATTAATATCATCAATATCGATATTATTAATTATATCAATATTATTTATAAGATCATTATCATCTACAATATTATATTCATCTAATGCAGTAACCATTGAATTAATATCATTCACACTTTCAATATCATTTGAAGTAGTTGATGAATTAGTGAATTTATTATTAATATCATATTCTGTTAAATATTGACTTAAATTATCGAATTCATCGTCAATTTCATATTCATCAATATCATCAATTTCATCAATTTCATCATCAATATCATCATCAATATCATCATCAATTTCAAGTTCAAGTTCATTTGAATTTTCTTTTGAAATTGAATTTTTCAATAATTGATTTTTTTCATTTTGTAAATTAATATTAATTAATAAATTATTTTTCAATTGTAAGAAAGCTTGTAGAGTAGATAATTGTTTTGTCAATGACCGTAATTGAAAATTCAATTTAATTTTCCCAATTAAAATCACACCATTTTGTAATTGCGATTCTCTTTTCTTATCATATAAATTATACCAATTTTCAGTTGTTGAATTAAAATTAAAATTATTTTTTGGGAATAAATCTAATATTGAAATTTTAACTTCACCAATATACAAAAATTTTTCAATTTGTTTATTAATTTTTGATAATTGGTTTATTGTATTTGAACTATTGCTATGGCTGATATTGTTATTATTACTTGATGTGCGTATACTACTATTACTGCTACTATTACTATTACTCCCCCCACTATTACTAATATCTTCCTCTGTACTATTATTCCCCGTCGAATACAGAGCAGTGTTGTTTGTGAGATTAGGCGGAGGAGTGTTGTGATTGATATTGTCATTTGTTATATCATTCAACGGAGTCATTGGCAAGGAATCATAAATAATAATTCTCAACCATTGTGAATTTAAATTGCTGGGCAACTTCAATTTCACCTGTTCATTCCAACACGTACTCGATTTCCTTAAAGTCTTTGTCTTTTTATTGTAGAACGTGTTTGTCGTAACGAGACAAATCAGATTACAATTAAACTTGTTTATAATATCAATATTCTTAGCATAATCTACATGCACTTTCAGTTCCAGTACATTTTTATTAGAATCCAATAAACTCTTACTACTGTTCCTGTCACTGCCACTGTCACCACGATTCCTCTGTCTAATGATTCTCATACCAGACAGACATCATGCGTTGTACACTGCTCTGGCCACCTTACAAACTATCCCATCCTATCCTATTCCATTACTTTTAATTATATTTTGTGGCTTGTTTATATACCCATTTCAAAGATTTGCATCCCCATCGAATTAAAAATTCCCAAAATTTGCCGCCCTGCCCCCCGTGGCAAATTATAAAGAAGCTAAGGGACTGGACTATAAGGACTACAAGTGTATGTATTATTGTGCAATGGTTGACCACTGTCCATGCCCTGTATTGGCACACTACAACACTACAACACTGCCATATGCAAGAGTATAACATCTACACTACAGCTAGTGCACACTACTAGGGCAGATACAGATACACTACTTCTTTTTGCCAAAAAGAAGCAAAAACGGTTGTTCTACGAAGTACCCCAGCACACTACTGACAGTATGCTAGGACAGGAGAAGAGGACAATGCCATTGCAACAGAGTGCCATAGAGCATTGCACATGTTTTAATGTGCATGGTTCCTGTCTCAGGCACAGTGCACGACACACCCTTAGCCGTATTGGTGTGTCGTGCACTGGAAGAACATTGTAGAGCATACGGTTACTTGTATACTTGTGTGTGCATATGTAGAGTATACTATAGTATATATATAGTACAGTACAGTGCAATACGGTATGGTGTGTGTTGTATTGTGGTAATAAGCTCCCATGGTTCATGGTTTATTATGGCTTTGTAGTGTCCGTGCACAACGACATATGGCGGCATAAATTTATTTTATTTTGTTTTAAATTTTTCATATATTCAATATTGAATTAATTAGTTTTGTTAGCTTTAAAGATTGGAACATTGGACATTGAAGGTTGGACGTTGTGCGATTTGTGTTGCTGGTGTTGTTGCTTTTCTATACTGTACAGGTGGTCCAATTACACACACTGTCATTATGGGTAAAAGATTTTCTGAATCTGCTGCTAAAAAAGTTGCAGGTAATGCAAGGAAGCGTGATCAGGCAATAGCTAAACAAAAAGCAGAATATGCAAAGATTGAAGAAGAAGAGTCAATTAAGTGGAATGAAGGTTCACGTCAAGAAAATCCAAAAAAATTGTTAGAAGAACAGAAGAGACAAGATAAACTGAAGGCTAAGGCTACACGTGACGCGCTATTGGCAGAAGAAGAAGCACAATTAGGTAAAGGTGGTAAAGGTAAAAGAAAATGATAATGATGATGATGATAATAATAATACACTACAAACTTCTAATATACTAATGCCCCCCTTATGTAATATTATATATATACTTACAACATCATTCTAATACACTCATTCATTATTAATAGTCAGTCCATATTTGAAATTTTAATTAAAGTTAAATATAATTCCCGGAAAATAATCTTTTCATATACAAAAAGAGAGACTTTTAAAAGATGTTCCATTAAAGATCTCATACTGTAGGTAAATGAAATAAACTAATCAACAGCTGCTGGTCATCTCTGATGAATAAACATATTAATAAATTAATAAAATTTATAATAAATTCAAATAATAATAATGAAAATTTAATACACACAGTAGTGAAAAAATCAAAAATTATTTCAATCGTTTCAATTATTTTATTATTAATAAAATTTAAAAAAAGAAATATAGTTTGGAAAAATTGGATATACTCTACAACTTACTTCACAAGTCTATCCCTAACATACCCTGTCATTAATAAACTTATTACTATAAATAATAATAATAATAATAATATAAACTGGAAGAAATTCGCCGCTTGGAATTTATCAATATTACCTTCTATTGCTTTATTAGATTTACCAAATTGGTTCACAAGTTATATTACAGTAGAATCGATTACTGATTATATCCAGAATATCCCCACTGTGAAATCACTATTATCAAATGATAACATTAATGAATTGGATCTAATTAAATTAAGACAAATTTTATTATCATTACTATTACCATTGTTATATAAAAATCATTGTAAATCAAATTCAAAAAGTACTGATTTCCTTTTCGCAAGAAGAACATTCGTTAAAGATTTCTTATTGTTTTCAACTATTTGGAATTTTTTATCTTTTTATAATGGTATTAAAAATTATATCTCCATTAATAAAGAAAATTTAGAATCTACTAATAACAATAACAGTACAAAACAATACACTAAACCGTTAAATGGTAAAATTGTATTCGATAAACCATTATTTTCAGGAAATTTAAAACCATTATTAGATAAATTAAATGAAATTAATGAATTGACAAAATATAATAAAGAAACAATTTTTGAGAAAACAATGAATTCAAATATAATTAAAAATATAATACCTTGTATTAAATGGTCAATTTGGAGACAATTTGTCTTATTCATTTTCGTTAAACAAAGATTAAATAAAAAATTTAATACAAAATGTACAGATTTTATGAAATCAATTTTAGTTATAATGTCATTTTACCTGTTAAATGGACATGATAATAAACCAAACTCTCATTTAAATATAAGACCTGGTGTAATTAAATTTTATATTAGAAATATTTTGGTTGGTAACTTAAATGAATTCACTTTTACAAATGACAAAAGTAAATCAATAATTAAAAGCATTTTATTTTTATCATCACAATTGTCTTTTTACAATTATAATAAAGAAAATTGTAAATAATTTAATACTAAAATATAATAATACATAAGCAAAGATTTCTAATATATATATATATTCATTTTTTCCTTTTCTCCAAATTATATAGATTAATTAAATAAAACTAGAATGAAAAGGGAGCGGGGATATACAAAAAAAAAGTTCATAGTTAGTAGTATATAATTATACATTGTTAATATCCTCTTCTTTTAATTTTTTTAAGCACCTGGGACATTTGTTTTTCCTCTTAACTTCTGTAGAATTTCTTTAAACTTAGATCTGTCTCTACCGCTTACAATACTGGCATCGTCTTCATTAATCAATTGTAAGACACGATCCCATGTAGTATTTTCTTGTTCAAAAAATTCATCTCTTTCTTTTAAGAAATTTTCTGCTTCAATTTTAACAGTATCTAGTTGTTGTTGTTTCTTCTTATTGTAATTATCATAGAATTCATCGATATGCTTAACTGCATCTTCTTGTAATTCAACTTTTTCTTGTTCATCTTTTCTGTCTTTATCAGATATCTCTAAAGCACGACGTTCTTTCCATTGATTGACAGCATCTGAAGGTTCTGAATAGACGTATTCTTGTTGAGTAGTTTCTTCAACAAAAGCTGGAGCTGCTACTTCTTCTTCTTCAGCAACTGCACTTTGTGGCTCAGCGAAGTCATCGTCATCATCATCGTTGGTAATTGGTTCTACGTTCTCAACATCTGGGAACTGTTCTTCAAAAGTTTTAACAGCTGAATCGGCACCTTCTGGAATTACTCCGGTTTCATTATCTAAAGGCAGGAAATCGTCAGACATTATATCACCACTATACTAAACTACCCAATTAATCTTGTAAGTTATACAGGGTTGTACTCTTCTTCAATTAAAACAATCCATTAATAATAATCTCAAATATTCTTTCATGATCTTTAATCTTAAAATATGTAAACTTGTTATAAATTTTAAGTTTTCCCCTTTCTGGCATGAGGGAGTCCGTGGATGGTGATAAGTATACCGATTATATTTAAAAGGAATATAAATGAAGTATCAAGTCTACTATTTATGTTTATGTAAAGGGGATAGCTTAGTACGCTAATCTATTATATCTTTAATTACTTTTACAAATGGGCTATACAGAATCTAAATTTTTTTCCTGTTCAGAAAGGATTTATTGTACCAGGATGGATATGGAATTTCCTATTTCAATTAGTTCGTTGGATTCTAAATCTAAGATCTTTAATCCTTGTAGATTTTGGTAGAACCCTTTACTTACTGGGGTGAACTTTAAATCCACAAGGTATGTTTCGCTAGGTAATATTATAGGGATTTTATAATCGTTTGACATTAATATGATTCTTTCGTTGATAGTACTCTCCTGCGTTTTATTTGTATGGTTATAGTACACCACAAGATCCAATGGATATTGTGAATTGTTTATTATTTGCAACACCACGGTAAACTCTTTACCAAGGGTAGTTGCTACATTATTATTCAAAAATTTCAGTTTGACATTATTTAATTTATTATTAATCAATGAATTTGTTGAATTCATTAAGAATCGACCACCGTATAATCGTGGTGTCGGTATGTTTATCATGCTATTGTTTGGTGTTGAAAGTGATGTGGATGTTAACTGTCTTTTCAATGTAACATCAGTTTCCCATGATGTGTTGATATTGAAAATTGTATCTAATTCTAATGAATATTTTAAATTTATTTTGACTTTACATTTTTGTTTTGAAGATTGGTTTATATAAAATGGTAATTTGAAAATTACACTATAACTATCTTCATTGCAAATTGTTAACGGTAGTTTAATTTCTTCTATTGGGTTGATTACAGAAAATGAAGAATCATTTTCATTGGAGTTTATTAAATATAAAGAAATTTCTTTAAATATTAAATTTGGATTTTTGATACTTTCGCTAGAGTTACTAGAATTATAATATTTTTCAATCATCTGAAGTAATTGTTTGGAATTTTGGAAATCTAATGATGTTAATATTAATTCGTTTTTGTTTTTAATATTAATGTTTCTTAATCTCATGTTCAATAATGAATAAATTGGATATTCTATTTCAAAAACCTCTTGCTTGCCAGTAGTACAAGTAGTACTAGTTACTTTTTGATTGTTTTCTGTATCATTGTCTTCGCCATCTTTCTCAATGATTGAAGTATCCCAATTAGAAACTTGTTGAAATGGTTCTAAATATTCTATGCTATCACGCTTTGCATGACTTGTACTATCAGTTGTGGTATTATCCTTAGTGCCATTTGAAACTGTGTATTTGAATTTAAATATAATCTTGTTATCATGTCCATTATTCATAACAATCGATGATCGGAACAGATAATTTTTAAAAATATTATCCTTTAATTTATAATAGTTTCCTTGTTTAACAAAGCAATCTTGGAAAGATAATGATAATAGCTGATTATCATTAATGAATACAATAAATCGATTAATAACAATGGCGTCATTGGCAGCTACAAGGTAAAATTTAATCAACTCATCAAATATAATGAATTTTCGTTGTGAATGCGATTTTTTGATCTCATTTAAATCATCCAACTTACAATCTAAAGGTATCAACACTTCCATTCTGATATACTGATGATCACTCTTCAGCTACACAACCAGATCCCTTCAGGTCAATATATCTTGTTGTTCTGATATTTTCCTTATGCACCTAAAATAGCTATTTAAGTAAAATATGTAATTTTTCACTTTTAGCAGCTTTAATTTACAATGAAAAAAAAAAGTTTTGATCTCTAAAATATAAAATGAGCCAAATATATATAAAGCGTTGTGTTTGTAATCAATGTAGTGGATATACAATCATGCGATGAGTTATAATTGTTCAAATGTACTCATTTATGAAATATATCTGTTACTTCCCATTTATTTGTTGCAAGGTTAGCGATCTTGGCAACTACTAACACTTTTATATATATATTTATATACTAGTTAGTTGGCTTTGGATATTGGTTTATATGTCTGAAAATGGGAGGATATCCATGAAAAGTTACCATCTTGTACTATATAAAACGATTGATATTTTTATCTATGAATCGTGAAACCTATATATTATTCACTATTTTTTACAATGTATACTCCTGATCAGTTCTAAAGAAATGTTTGACATCACGCCAACTATACCACGACATTGAAATCAAGAGAAAGAGAGAAAGAATAGATGAGTATAGTATATGATGTATCAAGGCCATGCCCATTGGTTATATGCTTTTTTATTTTAATCATCGGACGTTAAACATCATGGATTCGATCTATTAACTTTTTTAAATGCGAACGTAAGAATCAAAAGTTGTTTCTAATAATAGAAGTATCTTGATCTCTTGCATTACAACTATTGAGTGTAAGATTGATGAAGTGCTAATTAATAAACTTCATTTTCGTGTATATATCTTATTATTTTAATGTTTTGCTTTTGTTTAACTTTGAGAATACAACAAAGAGATATTTTACAAATGTACAACTGAACAACTAAATATTGTTCAAAAAATGAATGGCATGGAATTGAACTGTTTTTTCCAATTGAATATTTTTGCAGTAAAATATTCAACATTTTTGATCCATACAATTCGTTCTGTAATAAATTCAAAAACAAGTATCATCGAGACAAAATGCTAGTCATAATAGAGAGAGATATCGTGGCTATACATATAACATATATATGTGTGTATGTCAAACCTTTGACCTTGAAGAAACTTAAATTGAATATGTTTTACAAGATACATATAGTAGTAGAAAAGAACATTTACTTGAAAGTGGCTGATTCAATTGTAAGACAATGTACTCTGGCAAACTAAACGCATTGTTTGCAGATACGTAATTAAAGAAATATTATAAGAGAGAACGAACGAAAGAACGAACGAACGAACGAACGGTTTGTATCTCTTACGTAGTAAAAACTGAACTATTCCGCTATTTTGTATATAACTAATGTAACAAAAATGTGGATGGCGTAGAGCAAGCCACTTCCAAATAAAATAAACTAAACTAAACTAAACTAAATGTAATACATAAATGTAATACATAAATGGTATTATTATTTGTGTCATCCAACCCACGTGACACGTATCTTGAACGAAAACTGCACCCATCCACCCTCGGCTCCCGCAGAGACTTTCCCTAATAGGGAAATACCTCCGCAAAAGGGTTGGGATTTACCCCTTTCGGGATTTCCCTTTTAGGAAATTCCACCCAAAGAAAATATAATTTCTTTTTACGGAAAAATTTGTCAAGAATTTAACCATTTCCAAAAAAAAAAAATTATCTCTCGAGGAATTAGCGTTTCGAAAAAGGGATATAAGCACACTGATACGAATTTAAAAATTTTGTGGTCATATAGGTTTAAAAAAAAAAAAAAACACACAAATTGAAAATTTGTACATCTATCAATGAAAAAAAAAACCCCACTGCGGTTTTAGATTCGTTTGAGTGGTTTTTGTGTGCGTATGTGTGTGCAATTGCGTACTAATTAAGATGGGAAATATTAATAATGATAAAATTTTGTGATTGTTCCCTTTTAGTTTTTGTTGTATTACCTTAAATATACCAAAATGCTCCTCTAATGAGTGAAATATTTGTTATCCAAGCCTCTCTGGATTCATCTAGCTGTACGACATGTTACGTCTTGCTTATCCATATTCACATATATACATACACACACATACAACCATATATATATATATATATATATATATGGTTGTACAGAAATGTGGATGATGTTTAATTATGATCATTATTTTATTTTTTTAATGATCGATAATATTCTTGTTTAAATATATTATTATAAACATACGTAGAAGCTTCTTAAAGTAATAGAAAGAAAGAAAGAAAGAAATGGGTTTACTAAATGTACTGAAAAAACCAGTTATATTAACAAAACAAAAACAATCTATCGATTATACTAAAAATATCGATATTAATATCAATGTTACTTCTCCAAAGGTAAATAATATTGAACAAAATAGTAGTAATGGGAATGTTAGCGATAATTATACTACGGTTACTGTAAATACAAATGTATTCAATCCTATCGATAAAAATATTTATAATTCAATTAAACCATTACATCACCTTTTCCAAACATTTAGTAACAAAATATTTTATCAATATAATGGTAATGAATTAATTAATGAAATTGACGGTATTGATATTTTTGAATTATCAATTATTGGTAATAATTTAATTACTCCAAATATTGAAATATCATTAATTGATACAGATTTTACTATTGCTGAAAACAAATTATGTTTTGAAAATAAATTAATTATACAATCAGATAATACAAAAATTATTGATGAAATTTATCACTATTGTCTATTAAGTTGTTTTGAAAAAATATCGATACTTAAAAATTTAACGGGTACAATTATTTCAAATGTTGGTTTAACAATGAATGATATTCATATGATTTTGAATAGTAATAATAAATTTAATTTTAAAGATTGGTGTTATATAAGACTACCAAATTCATCATCATGGATAAAATGTTGGTGCCATATCGATAGAAGTAATAAGAAAAATAAAATAAAGTTTTATAAAGATAATAATAGTTCGTTACCAATAAAAAATTTAATTGCAATTGTTGATAATCCAAATATTTCAGAATTGTTTATTAATAATAATTCTAGCAATGGCACTAAAGATATATCAGCATTCGTAGATTCCTTAGATTCAATTCAAATTTTAGGGAATATAAAATACACAAATAGTAATTTACCAAGTAATATCGTAGTAGGGAATGAAAATTTATACAACTCTTCATCTTCATCGACTCTTTCCTCGGATGCAACAGCAAATAGATCATCTTCAATTAGTAATGAACCAATTGTTGAAGATAAAAATAATAACCTTAAAACTCCAAAACAATCAAAATTAAGAAGAAGTTCATCTATATTGTTTAAATCCCCATTTTCATCATCTTCAGTAGACCAATCTACCACTCATAAGAGACACGCATCAGTAGTAAGTGCAATGACATTCAATTCAATGTATTCAAACAATTCACAAGTATCAAATTTAAGTGGTTCAAATACATCCATTTCAATGACTCAAGTAAATAAAAAATCAATTGAAACTATGGATTTCCAAGGTGGAATTATTATTAAACCAATACCGCATAATGGTATATCACATTTAGATACATTAGTTAGAATGATTATACCAATCATGGACTGTTTGGGGAAATATGGTAGACCAAATAAATTTAAATTTTCAAAAGATGACCCTGAATCACTAATGTTTGCATTACCTAAATTACCAAATACAAATTATCTAACTGATAACGAATTACAAAAGTACTTAAATATGAAAATTACATCATTTAAAGGTAACGATAATGAAAATACTACAACAACAAGCAATAATTTAGCCATAGACATAATATCTAAATTAATTAAAAAAGACCATTTGACTGTATGATAAATATTAAATCTTTAGATTCCTGGTATATAACTCATTTTCTAAATCTTTTATAATACACCTTAATTTATCACCGTTGTGATCACTCATTAAAATTACTTCTATTCTTTCTTTGATGACAATTAATTCTTTCTCAATATTATCACAATTGCCATTGTTTATTAGTATGTTAAACAAAGGTTTCCATATTTCATCTTGTCTCCAATACCTTTTCATAGTATTTCTTAACGATCCATTGCTGTCATTGACTTTAATCGGTGACCCAAATAACATAAAATGAATCATATTGGCTAACCCATAGTAATCACATTCATAACTCCATGCTTTGCCATTTCTCATTTCAAGACAATCTTGTTCATCAGTAACCCAATCAGCAATGAATTTTGTTCTTTGAGGTAGTATCTGCATATCAAAGGATCTACCAAAGTCGATTAAATATATGCCTTTCTTTGACCATCCATTTTCTCCATTTTTTGCATAGGATGTAATGTTACCATGTTCAAATCTAATCATACAGTTATCAGGCTTTAAATCACCGTGGATAATTCCAATTGAATGCAGACTTGTAATTACTTTGATCAATTCGATTGTCATGTACATGCACAATAGTTCGTCAATGCCACTATTTCCACCCAATCTTTTATAGTAATTAATCAAATCTAACAAAGTACCTTGGTCTGCATAATTTAGAACAAGATAACTTTCATCAGTAAAGCAGTGCAATGACGAAACATTGATTATAGACTGTAAAATAACATCACCATTCAATCTATCTTCAATTTGTTTTAAAATGAAATATTCCCAATTACTTGCAGGTTTTTCAACTTTGAGAGCCTTCAAATTACCTGAACTTGATTCTGCCAAATATACTGTTGCATATCCACCTTCACCTAATTTAGCTCTAATACAATATAAATCTCCAGTTTTTTTAAAATCAACAATGGGATTCTTATTCTCACTTATACTAACTTTATGAATTCTTTTCAATAATGCACTCATATTTAAGGGTTGGTTGTAGTGATAGAAAGTTTTATATGAGCTTAAAGGAGGTGATATGGATGATAATAATTGCTCCCTAAACTTTACACTTAACGGGTTATTTATTATATTAACCATATTTGGTTGTGTTAAAAAAGGAGAACTTTGACTTGTTAATGTATTAACTGATTTAATTGAATTTTCACTCTTTTCTTGAATTGGAGTCATATACTCTTTAATTTTACTCTTGTACGTAGATGATGGGGTTGTTGTTACTACACTCTCCTCATTGGAAGAATTATTTTGGTCAGTTCTATTTGGAGTCTTTTGCAACTGTTGGGTAACGTTATTTTTTACTTCAGTTAAATCATCCATATTCGGTTTGGTAAACTCTTGTGTAAAATTTTCGTAAATTGCAAATCTGCTTGTTGTATCTTCATTATCCACAGTAATAGTTGGTTCTTTGTAATTTTGATTAAACATTGTGTATACTTCATTCATTGCATCTTTTGAAAAAAATGTCACTGTTGGAGAATTTGGTGCTTTCGAAGGAGGATTATTGTTATCATTATTGATTTCAGGAAAATCTATTTCAGTTGTATGTGCTTCTTTCAAAGGTAAGATAGATGTTTTGGTCATATTCTTATATTCCATTTCATGTGATTCAGCAATATCATTATTTTGAGATAATGTAGATGAAATTGATGAGCTGAAAATTGTAGGTGGTTGTGATGGTGGATAATCTGCTTGTTTTTCAGCAAGGATGTTATTAATTCTTCTTTTCTTTTTGTCAGGTGAATTAACTTCTGTTCTTGTCATCACAGATTTTTCAATTTTGTGATAAACACCTCTAGATATTGCTAGTATTTCTTCTATACAAAATTCTTCATTTTCATTTGGATATATTAAATTAAAGTTACAATCAATTTTTTCAGTTTTTTTACCAGGTATCTCAATAATTTTATAAACAGGATCAGTCCTACCAATAGTATCTTTAAAAATTGATAATTTATCTAATGGTTTAGTATTTTTTTTCTGTTGAAGCGCTTCATTATCTTGATATAATTTTCCTGCATTCATACCAGGTTCCAATAAACTTGTTGCCTGTTTATTTTCTTTGTTTCTTGATGTTTTGGAATCTAAAGTATCCCATCCTTCTTTCCTAATATCTCTCTCATTATTATCATCACTTTCAGTTTTTTCATTATCATTAAATATTAATAATTTCCCAGATTCATTGGATCGTTGTTCTAAAGTTGGAGGATGTCGTATACTTTCATTATTTATATCAACTCTATCTCTACCAAGTACCATTCTAGGTTGTTCACTTAATTGCAGATATCTAGGTAATTCATTAGTGTTATTACTATTATCATTTATATTTATATTCATTTCTCGTAGTTTATTTTTAAATGTATCTAATCTTCTTGTTAATCTTGTATGTGGTCTAGCATTTTCTAAAATTCCATTATTTAAAATATAATATGCCTCTTGGAATTTAGTCATTTCAACTAATAGAGTGGAAAATTCTTCATAAAATAAGGCTAATTTGCTACCAATCCTTTTCCTATACATATAAACAAAAATGTCTTTTGTTTCTGATAATGAATCATTTGAAAATAATTCTATATACCATAACCACACTTTTACATATCTTGGATCATTTTTATAAGTTTCCATATCTTTAAAATACATGAGACAACGCTCCATCAAATCTAACATCCCACTTTGTTTTGAATTGCCACCTTGAGGGAATGCATTATTTATCCACCTAATATATTCTAAAAACAATTCTAATGGATCATCCATCTCTTCTAATTCATCTATCAACCTCCTCTCGTACGATATTCTAATAGTATTTAACTGAGATATATCCTGTTTTAATGCCTGTGATAAATGTATAGCAGATCTACCGCTCTGTAACGGGAGAATATTCTCCTTTTGTGATTCTATTATGTCAAAGTTTACCATTATTTTGAGAGGGAAACTAAAGTACCACCACCTATTCAAGCTATTTCAACAAGGTAATCACTAACACACCTCACTAACTTTAAGACAAATAATTTTTCTTTGTAAAATTGTAATCTATATACTAGATTTGCACCTTCTCTGGTACCTTTTCTATCCAACTTAACATATTCTAACTTGCATCTCATCAATTTCTTATATATGAATCTCAACTGTTTTGATTTCAAAATGAATTTACATACGCGAAATTTTAATAGTTATAAGATTTACAAACAAAACCGCACCTTTTAAAAAAGGAAAATTCTATTAATGACCCTCGATGGCGCTGTTGGTGAAGGCACAATTCCTAGAGTTTCTTGTTTTTTCTGTGTTCGATTCCTTTAGAGAGTACATTTAAAAGTAGTAATAGACAAAGATAATTATATTTAAAACCGTTTATTATTATTAATTGTTGTGCTTTTTTACCTAATTTATATAACTGTTACCTAATATGAATGCGTTAACCCAACCTGAGTTAAAATACTGATAATAGCAAAGCAGCTGCTACGTATAAAATGTTTTTACCATTATAATTAATCAATACATTTGCATCATTTCCTGAACTATTTGAGATAGAGGCGGTAGATGATGATGAGGAAGAAGAACTTCTTCTTGTTGTAGAAATTGTTGATGATGTGGTACTGTTATTACTAGCAATAGTAGAATAATCACTAGCACTATTTGAAATGGCATCAGTTGTTTGTGATACTGCTGTAGAGGTAGAATTATTAGAAACAATTGAAGTTTCAGAAGAAGTAGCACTAGTGGAGCTTGATACAGTATTTGATGTAGATGAAGAACTGGATGTAGAAGAAGATGATGACGATGAACTGGCTATAGAAGAAGAAGAAGAAGAAGAAGAAGAAGAAGTGGAAGTAGTTATGGAATTTCCATCTACCAATTCTGCAAACTCTACTTGTGCTAAATCATATCTACCATTAATGGAACCATCAGTTGCTTCAATTGAATCAATTGAACCAGTTTGATCTGAGTAACTATATTCTGTACCAGTTGAATAATCAGTGACTACTAATTTTTCAATATACATTGTGAATGGTACTTGTGTATAATCAGTTTCACCACCTGCCCATTCAATAGTACCTGCAGAATTTGTTGGATCACCACCAGCCCAAATACCCATATATACAGCCATTGGAGATTGTGGATAACCTTGATCACTTGTATTATATAATGTTCTTACTATAGTTCCATCGACGTACCAATCAGTCTTATCTTGAGCCCAATCTAGAGTATAATTATGGAAAGTATCTTGTGGTGTCGAAACAGAATGGTATTCACCTCTGTCATAAGTTGTGGTATTACCTTTTGAAAAATAATTTGATTGTACTTGAGTGGTGTCACTACCGATCCATTCGATATCTATTTCATCTAAATCATCACTTTGTAAAAAAATTGATGAAACAATACCTGTACCTGGAGCAGCTTTAAATATCACTTCAAATTTACCATACATTAGATAAAATTTTGATTTCAATGCAGGATTATCATAACGTTTTGTCAACGACATAGCTAAACCATCCGAAGAATACGATATGTTACCTGGATTACCTGTATCATTAAAATAACTTGATTCTTCTGTAAAATCTACAGAGATAGCAGTAGCTAATGCTGCATTTGGAGAACAATTTGTTGCTGATAATGGATTACATGAAGAGGATGCACTAACTAAATTAGTTAATAACCCAATTGAAAAAAGTACCGAACTACTACCAATTATCATATTGTATTATATATATATGTGTGTGTGTGTGTATGTGCGTATACAGATTTGATAATGACAAGAGTAAATAAGAAGTGTGCAAGCAAAACCAAGATGGAACTGGCAGAACAAGATAAATGGAACGGTTATGAATGTGCTTATATATACATATATAATAAAATAAAATAAAATATACATCTACCTTACGTGTTCAACCTAAAAACACGAATGTAATCGACGTGACAGTATTTCAATTAAAAAAAAACACTAAACACAGGTTGTTTCTAATAATAGTGCCAAGTTGAGAAGTAAACTCAGCAACTCGATTTTTTTTACCACTGTTTCGTCTCTAATCAAGAAGGGTCTCAGCCTCTCTCTCTCTCTTCGAACCAGCAAAATAATTTTCCATTTTTTTGTTCAAGATTTGTTTCATTGTTCTTTCAATAAGAAATTTGCCAAGCCATCGCAAAACTTTTCTCGAGAGAGCGAGATCTGGGAAAAGCAATTGGGATTGCCGTTTTTGGCGTAGCTCGAAGAGTTGACCAAGGTGGTGAATTTTGTGTTGTGTTATTTTATTCTATGTTAACGAATATTGTTCTGTGATTGGGGAGAGGGTGCAAGCTGAGGAGTAGTGTGTTTTCTGTAAAATTCTGAGTGCTTTTAGTGTCATTTTAAGAAAATATCGCGAAAAATTAAATTAGATTAACCTAAACTGCTATTATTACCAATGGGACAGTTTCTTGCATTTTATGTACCCTGTTGGTTATAGAAAATGGAATATCATCAACACATGTGGTTGGCCTTGTATATTGAACCTATCTTGGTATTGGTCTTTTGGCGTATTGCAACTGCACAGATACTAACTGTTATTAACAAACAACAATTAGCAAAAAAAATATAAATGAAACGGACAGGAATCGAACCTGCAACCCTTCGATTGCAATAGTTTCCGAGAAATTCCAAGATTGAATTGGAGTCGAAAGCTCTACCATTGAGCCACCGCTTCATCTATTTATGAAATCTGGGAGAAAAGTGCAATAAGGTATATGGTGAAAATACAAAATTTTCCTGTATTGTTTGAGAATGAATCACGTGATACGCTCAATACGAGATACACGATGATA
>JAJLTL010000155.1:0-24565 GCA_030568135.1 Vanderwaltozyma yarrowii
CATGCAGACTTTTCTTTGTGTCGTTTCTAATAATAATAGAATCTAATTAATTGCCGTTCCATGTTCATCGTAGGAGATGCTAATCTGGAACTAATATTCTTTATATCTTACTTACTTTCTTTCTTCTTCTTTTTTTTTTTTTAATATTTTCTTTTGTAAAGGTTTACTTTTAGAAGGTGTAATTGTCACATTCCAAGAATTCAAACAAATGTATTTTCTGCAAAATATAAAATAATATAATAATAAATTCAAAGGAAAGACTAATTTAAAATATAAAGAGATATAAAATATAGATAAAAAAGATAAAAATTATATTAAAACGAACTGGAATAATTAAGCATGAATGAACTCAACGTTTTTATATTTAAAATTTTTTAAAACAGAAAAATTATTAATTAGAGTAATAATACTACTAATATATTCATCACTTATGGAAATATATTAGATAAATCACTTGTACTGGTTACACCATTAGCTACTGCAATGGATAACAAGATTTTAGCTTTAATTGGTGATAGATATCCAGCTGATACAGTTCCTGATGGAACTGCTTCAGAACTGACATAGCCAATTGGAATACCACTTTGAGCATATACAATAGGAACACTTGAATCACCACCAGATGATGATGACGAAGAAGTAGAATTACTACTTTGTGCACTTAACCCATCAGAAACTACAACTACACCACCAACATTTGAACTAATACTGGAAATAGTACTACTATCTAAATCACCTCCATAAATTATTGGAACTACTGGAGGTTCACTAGTCGATGTACCATTAACATTGGTGAAGTTAGAATATGTGGTTCTAATAGAAGAATTACTGGCCAATAGATATGCTTCTGGATTAACGAAGAACCAGTATGCTACACCGTTATCACCAACAATACCAATTGGAGCACCAGAACCTTGGACGACACAATGGTCTTTAACGAAAGGAGCAAAGAAACCAGAATAGATCAACTTACTGTCATCAACGACAACAACACCAGGTAGACTATTTGTGGAGTTTGCTGCTGCAATACCATCCCAAACATTTTGAGTAATAACGACAGGTTTAGTCGAATTGATAACAATAGATGAGAAAAATCCTAAGGATTCAATTGAATTACTGTTTCCTGCAATAACAACACCTTTGTATTCGTTACCTTCTAAAGTAGTGTTTGTTTCTTGTGCAACTTCATATAATTGTGTTAAATTCAAAGCTGAAGAAGAATTCATCAAGTTGACAACGTCAATATCTGAAGAATTGGATATACTAGAAACTGGGATTTCACCTCCTGTAATAATTACCTTCAATTTAGTACCTTGGGATCCCGACTGACCACCACCACCAACACCGGTGCCCCCTGTACCATTGCTGGCGTTTGGAGATGTACCATTGGTCCCATTTGGAGATATTGGTAAGGGACTAGTTTCATTACTAGTATTGCCAGCTTTTATCAAAAAATCAGTATTTGAAACTGGAGGCGTTACAAATGCTGCTGATAGGCTAACTAAGGTAGCGACAATTAATTGAACTTTCATAATATACGGTTTATAATCTAACTTATTGAGTTTAATTGACCTAGTTAATGGTAAAAAGAGAAACTTGTGCTCAAAAGGAATATATTATTTTCCTGTTTTTTGATTAAAGGTTGTATATATAATGATTAACAAAATTACCAATGCTATTAAAATCAAAAAAAACTTTACCAATATCAAGGGGTTCAATATTGAAATATTATTATTGTATTCTTAGTAAAAGTTATTTAATATTACTTTCTAACAGGTATATTGTACCTTACGTTACTGATTCGATAGTACCTGTATACTTGAAAAGTGAGGTTCAAGAGAAAAAGGGGTTATGAACCATGCACTATGACATATATAAGCATTTCATATGTGTATGGTTAGATGTATTCAACCACAATTGATCAATTGATCCATTATATGCTAATGATGTATCCTTACATGATGCATATCCACCTACATTATTTAGAGGAAATAAAAACGTCTGTGAAAAATAGTGATCGTATGTAAAAAAATTCGATTAATTATAATAAGGGTTTCGATAAAATTAATATGCTTGTATATCAGCTGATTGAACATAATTGAGCTTTGTTCAAGACTTTATATTCAATATAGTCTATTAATTAAATTGTTACCTTAATATGTAACCCCAAATCCCAAGGTGCCTAAGAAGGATGTCCCTTGAAAAAGCTTTTGCATGTCTAAAATATTGTAACGTAAAAAACAAAAGTAAAAGATATTTGAAAGAATATTTTTTAATTAACTTAATATTACATTATTTTACATGTTCTATACTCTTGTCAATAGAGTCAATTCATCAGCAATACTCAAAACACGATGTCATCAATATACTTGATGAACCTATCTTGAAATATTTACACCATCGTTGCTGGTATTACCCTCTCTTTGAGACATCCCTTTTTTGCAAACGAGATGAAATTAAGGCCAGTACATAACCTGATCTCCAAATCTATGTTATCAAGATCGATCATTTCAGGGAAAAGATTATTACTATATATATTGATATAAATATATATATATGAGATTCTAATCGAAACCACCCTAGTGTCTGTTGTGTTAATTTTGATTACTTTTTTAAATCCACAGCTAACAAAAATCAATTATTTGAAAAATGGCAACAACTCAAAAACCTACCGTATCGTCTCTACTGATTAACTCATTATCAACATGTATTGTAGGTTGGGGTTTATATCATGCAACATCCATTAAATTACCTATTACTTTAAAGAGTGCTGGTCATAAACAATTTTTAACCAATATTTCAGTAATTGCTACATTAGTAAGCAATGTATTGAATATTCTAAATTTCTTTTTGCAAAGATCTTCAAACTATTTTACAAAGAGTTTTAAATTAAATATTAATTTTTACTCAAGACATATTGTTTTACCTGTTGCCTTAGTAATGGAAACTTTGGTTCCATTAGTATATTGGCCTTTAAGACTTTTTTTTATACACCTTATCATGCAAGGTATAGATAAAGGTAAAAATCCAATAACAGTTCCAGTAGATCTAGCAATTCATTTCTTCCCATTTGTTTTCCTATTTTCAGATCATTATTTATCAGGTTACGGGGAAAGATTTTCATTATCAAATGTAAAATCATGGGTAATCGTCACTGCCTTGGGATTAGGTTATAACAGATGGTTATATTATCTAATTGATTTAGAAAAAGGTCAGGTCTTCCCATACCCATTTTTGGGAGTCGCAGAACCTTACAGATCATCAATCTTCATAACTTTAACCTCAGTGACTTGGTTATTTTACTTGACTTATCAAATGTTCCCTCCAAACGGATCTGATAAGGTAAAATCAGGTAAAAAGCTAAATTAACTATAATATAAAACTGGAAAAAATATAACAGGAAAAACATGATTCAACATATATGTACAATTTTAATAGCTTTATTGAATGAGGCTTTATATATATATATTTATATCTTATAAATATAATATGCTAACCCTAGCTAGCCAACGCTTGATGTTACCCTTCTCGATAATTTCAGTTTTTCTTAAATAAATTTTTTTAAAAAATATAAAATCATATATAAAGGGTGAGACAAAATTAAATATTTAACAGTTACTTCCATTATAATTTTAGAAAATAATTTAAACTTTTTGTAATTTTTTTAAAATCCCCAACATCATTTTTTTTATCGCAAATGCACTACCATTGAACTGAACTCAAATCTTATGAGATTCAGGAGGAGACTCGATTTGAACCCTATGTTTTCCTTATTTTGGTTTTGCTTCAAGCGTAGAACAGTTAATGGACGTTGCTGGGCGCCTTGTGTTGATCATTTTTAATGAATTGAGACACTGGGAATCAGCTGTATCAACATTTTTTTTTATTATATTTAATTTTACTTTATATAATTATATTCTTGCTTTATTGAAATTTTTTAAATATTACTTGTTGTTAATGTCTATACGATATATTTAACAATATTTTGTTTTAACTTGTAACTAAATATTTAACTATGTAAACGGCGAAATGAAATACCAAGCCTACAATGCATTTTTTCTGGTCAAATAATCAAATCTGGAGTATGTGTAACCGATAAATGGTAAATCTTCTTTAACAGGACCATTATTAGCCGCTATACCACCTTGTTTAATCATTTGTTCTCTTTGTTTGGCGGCTTGAGCCATTGCAGGAGAATCTGGAACATTTTCTAATTCATCAGTTGGGAAAAATCTTGTATCAGTTATAGAACTCAATTTTGGTATATATGGAGCGTCTACTTGTCTAATAGTTTCCCAATCTACTCCACGGAAAAATGGATGGCTTTTAATTTCTGCTGCTCCTCCATGTCTACCAAGTCTATGATCTGAATGAGTTAATAATCTACGAATCAAATCTTCTGCTTCATATGAAATATGGATATCATCTGGGAATTGTAAAGTTTGTTCAAAGTTCATAATCTTACGATACGTTTCTTGTGGAGTTTCTGAACAGAAAGGTGGCCAACCAATCAAACATTCATACATAATGGCACCTAAAGACCACCAATCACATTCTTGTCCGTAACCCTGATACAGGAAGATTTCAGGTGCAATATAATCTGGTGTACCGACTGTAGAATATGCCATTAATCTACGGGATTTTCTCCAAGTTTGAATTTGTTGTCTATTAGACATAGTTAGATTAATTGAATCTACAAACATAGATTGTCTATTATTATCATCATTGTTTCCTTCTGTGTCCGGTTGTCCAGGCTTACTTAAACCAGTATTAGTTTCATCTTCTTGTAATAATTTTTTATAATAGTTTGAATCATGTGTTTTATGGAAACCTGTGGATAAACCAAAATCTGATAATTTGATGTGACCTCTAATATCAATCAAAATATTATCTGGCTTGATATCTCTATGAATGAAACCCAATTTATGGATTGCTTCAATGGCTAAGATACACTCTGCCATATAAAATCTTGTTACATCTTCTGTAAAAATTTGCCATCTGATCAACATTGTCATTAAATCACCACCTGGTAAAAACTCCATGATTAAATATAAATATTGTGCATCTTGAAATGAGTAATATAGAGAAACAACCCATGGCGAATCACTTCCCGCTAGTACATCTCTTTCTGCCTTCACATGTGCTAATTGATCTTTCTTGTACATTTCAGACTTCAGTAAAGTCTTCATCGCATACATTTTCCCAGTATCTATCTTCTGTACTAATCTAACTTCACCGAAAGCCCCCTTACCAATAACCTTAACAGTTTGGAAATCTTCTAACGCTAATCTAGTTCTACGTAGCCTTAAAAATTGGGACTCTTTTTTCCCCAAAGATGCTAATTGTCTGGATTTTCTTTCATCTGACCAGTCATGCGAGGTAAGTTCAGTCTCTAATTCAACACGTCTTTGATTTCTTTCAATTGCTAATTTAACTGATGATTGATAGAAATTTTCAATCTTTAATTTTACAGCTGCTGCTCTATCTTGAGTGGATTTCGTTAATAAATCTGGTCTTCTTTCGAAATACATATAATTATTACTTGTATTGCTATTTGCTTGATCATTATTAATCGCACTGTTATTAATGGTATTATTATTTGAAATAGGTGGAATTGCATCTGAATATTGTAATTGTGATTGTGACTGTACGTCTGAATTAGTACTTAATATACTTTTAATAGGACTTGGTTGTACTTGTGATTCGTTAAACAATTGCTGAGGTTGATGGAAAGGACTATCTGAAGTGCCAATAGGATGCACTGCAGCTGAAGTTTGACCATAGTCAGAATCGTAGGAATATTGACCTGGTGAAGTTTGTTGCTGTTGCTGTTGTTGTTGCTGTTGTTGAGCCATATAATTACTATCAACACCATTGTTTTGTAATATACTATTTGAGTTGTTATTATGAGTATATATATTTTGCATAACTGGTGGTTGAGCCGGTGGTGTGTTAGCTTGGTTCGGTATGTAATTATTATGTGCTGGAGGTGTGGATGGATAATTTAGTGATGGAACATCAGTGAATCCGTTTGGAAGGGCACCTCCCTGTTGGTACTGCTGCTGTTCTCTTTGTAAATGATTTTGTAAAGATTGGTGAGAATTTTGTTGTCTCATATAATTATTACTGAAAGTTGCAGTTGGAGGTCTTGATAATTGTTGATAAGAGTCAGCATCATGTTGCTGTTGACCATAATCTTGCTCGCCAGAAACTGGAGAACTGTATTGTCCATTGAACATTATGAAGGTTGTGATAATATCTTATTGGGATCAAACAAAGAAAATAAAAAACACAGGGAAACAATAAACTTTATTCTGTTTTATTTACAAATATAGACCTATCAGATACTACTTTCCGACAATAACAAATAGTAAAAAGGTGGTTATTAAGGAATTTACTTAAAGAGAATTGATTATAAAAAGAAGACAAAATCAAAGTAACCCTAAAACATTTTACAATTTAATAATACTAAAATTAATTGTATCTTTATATTTTTATTTTTATATAATCGAATCAAGAAATTAAATATACCGAAAACAATTAGCGTGCGAAAAAAGTCCAAAGCGGAAATATTTATTGATTCCCAGCGAAGAGAAATTGAAGGTAAGCAGTAGTAAGTGTGAATGAGTGTATTTTTGATATAAAATCACATATTTTGGTAATTATAATATTATTATTCAGAAATAATGGTTCCAAGTTAACGGGCTATTGTACCTGCCTTATAATTGAGGTTTACTTAAGGTATAATGGTAAATACTTTTGTAAATTGACTTCGTAACAGCTTGTTTGGGCAAAAAAAAAGATTTGTGTAAGAATCCAAAAATCATAAATGTAAGTCAACTGTTTAACGTAATAGTTTTATTCTTTTCTTGGCTCTTATTAAAATATAAAGATGAAAACGAGCAATTATTATCGAAAGTATTGTTACTATCTACGATTATACATAAATGTTATATTGATATGTAGAAATATATAGACAGAGAGTGCAACTGTTTAAAACAATTTTATAAGTTTAAAAATATTTGAGAAAGTATAAAGATTTTTTTGAATATAGTAATATTTCCTGCAAAATAAACTTAAAATTGTAAAGCTTGACCCTTTTGTTTTCTTTCACCACCTAATTCGAAGTGCTTACATCTCTTCAAAGTCAATTGAGCTTTAGTCTTACAAGCAACACATTCTAATCTCAAAACAACCTTCTTTGTAGTCTTAGCTTTCTTGTGGAAAACTGGCTTAGTTTGACCACCGAAACCAGATTGTTTACGGTCATAACGTCTCTTACCTTGAGCAAACAAAGAAGCCTTACCAGCTTTGTATTGGGTAACTTTGTGTTGAGTGTGTTTACGACAGTTCTTACCCTTACAGTAGGTCTTTCTGGTCTTTGGAACGTTAACTAAATAAAAAAAGTTATAACAATGATGTTACAATATTGTTAGTAAAAAATTATTCTATTGAATGTTATGGTGAATAATAAGTTTCATAAAAATGTTTCCATTATGGATGATTGATTGATTAATTGATTATTATTTCTTGTTCTTCATATTCATCTCATTATTGTATAATTATATGATAAGTTCCACAATTAGAGCTACTGTTTTTGTAACTTGTGTTTATTCTCTGTTTGTAAACCACTAATTGATATTAAAAAAAATAAAATTAGTTCCACATATAACTTCATTTAGACGAATACCACTAATATGTTATCTTTTCATATACTAGTTAAAACGATAATGTAGCCATTACCTATACAGAGTAGAGGTGATAGTTTATCATATCATATCATTGCTCTATTTTCATAATAATCATTAGCAAATAGTTATATTTTTCATCATTGGAATCTCTATTATAACTGATTATTCATTATCATTATTTATCTGTTAACATACCCATTGTGATTTATAGTTCTAGTTGGTGAGGTCTTAGGTTTGAATATAAAATTTAATATATCAACTAAAATTTTTAATATACTATCAATATATACTTATTAAAATCTAATTCATAAAATAAATATTACATTGCATTCAAGAAAACGAATAGAGTTTAGTGAGAGTGAGTTAACAAATGTGTATATGTGTGTGTGTGTGTACAATAATATGAATTATGTGTAAGAAACATCTGGATAGTGATGAATTATTACCACTGAGAAAGTGAAATTATTCAGTATTAAGAGTAATAATAGTATGGGATGGGAAGGTTTGTTGAGTGGGTAAGTAATTCAACCACAACGATGGTACCACTAAGGGTGAAGAGTTCATGGCAGTCTGCCTAGAAAATTATCTCTAGCAGGAGAGCCTCTATCTCATTCCTAATATGGCCTGCCTGGCCTGGTGTTGATGTGTAGCAGCTCGTAAGTGATGTTTGTTTCTCACACTGTCACCACAACATCCATCTATTGCATCTCTCTCGAATGCTATCAAATTACACACCGGATAAAATTAAGAAAATTAGAAAAGTAGAAAAAGTTTTTTTCAAATAATTTTCAAATAATTTTTTTGTATGTTTTTTTAAAATATCCGTTTTGGGTTAGCATCTCACAAATATAATGTACGGGTGGAAAAGAGAGAATCCGGAAAGTTAAACAGTCACACGTACACAAAAAAGATTACTCTGGCGCTAGCAACTGTCAATACATGCATCTATCTATCATCAGTAACCAAAAATTCTAATGTAAATGTAACAGATCATTGAGTCAAAAAGAAGATAATCTGGTAATAGTGAAATTGATAAAATAACCTGTCTATTCATGTTTTTGCAATGCAATGTAGTTCTATGCACCAGTTTTGTAACTGTTATTATTATGACAATGTGACAAAAGTGTACCTCTAATTTATCATTACCCGTTGTTTGGAAATATTTTTGTATACAATTTGTATCTAATTTTGTCCCAAAAGGGTAAAATTAACAAGATCTTTTTATTTTCATTTTACGTTTTGGGTTTTATTGAATTTTAGTTACCCATTTTACAAAATAATTATTGGTGATGATTGTAATGACCTAGTTTAATTATGTAAATATATATCTGTAAACTGAATTGATTAATACATACTATTATTGTAGCTTGCATATTTTATGCAAATACAGAGAGAAATATAATATAATATAATATATTATAATAAACTATACTATAGGGCCCTGTTCATATTGATACGGATATTAGTGGGATTATATACAGTTTGCATGCAATAACAAGATATAATAATATTATTATATTCTGCTCTATTACATTACGTATTATATTATTGAATAATGGCAGTTAGTAATTTTGCAGATTTGTGTTCAAAGACACCATTACCATTATGTTCTGTAGTTAAATCAACTAGACATTTATTGTTATCGAATTCTACAGTAATAGATACTTTTAATCCACAAAATATTAAAGTAGGGATATTACCACGTTGTTATGCTAGACCAATTGAATTAGCAAATACAATGATTTTTGGTATAGGTAATGCTTTTATAAATATTGGTGCATTAGGTGTTATACTAATTATTATTTATAATATTAGACAAAAATATACTGCAATCGGTAGATCAGAATATTTATATTTTTTCCAATTGATATTAGCATATCTTATACTAACTTTAGTAGTAGATTGTGGTGTTTCACCGCCAGGATCAGATTCTTATCCATATTTTGTAGCTATTCAAATTGGATTCGCAGGATCTTGTTGTTGGTCACTTCTAATTAATGGGTTTTTAGGATTTAACTTTTGGGAAGATGGTACTATGAAATCTATGATGATAGTACGTGGGTTTTCATTTGCTGGATTCGTAGCAAATTTTTTGGCATCAATATTAACTTTTAGATCATGGATTACAGATAGCGAAATACCAACAATGAATACAACAGGTTTATTCGTTATAGTATATGTTATTAATGCTATAAATTTATTTATATTTGTTTTATGTCAATTGATAGTATCATTATTTATTGTCCGTAATTTATGGGTGACTGGTTCCATCATATTAGGTGTATTTTTCTTTACTGCAGGTCAGATTTTAGTTTATGCATTTTCCGTACAGATTTGTGAAGGAGTAAACCACTATTTGGATGGGTTATTCTTCGGTAGTTTATGCAATGTCTTCGCTTTGATGATGGTTTATAAAACTTGGGATATGACAACAGATGACGATTTAGAATTCAGTGTCAGTGCAAATAAAGAAGGTCATGTTCTATATAGTTAATCATTTAAAATCCTCAGATATCATCACACACACATACATAAACACATCCATAGATGTATATATATATTTAAACACACTAATACATACATCTTGCATTTTAATTTAACATCATCGTGATTTATTCTTTAGATAATCTTTTTGTAGCAACATCAAGGACCTCAGTTTCATCAACATATAATATATTATCAATATTATCTTTCTGATTAAATGGATAAGCACATTTAGTGTTAGAACATAAAACCATAGCATAGTTTTGCTGAATTAAACATTTTTGTAATGGTTGTTGACACTCAGGACATTCAGTTAAGTTACTTGGTTTATTTTGATCGGCTTCTCTGTTATTATTCTCTTCCAAAGGTTTAACCTTATTAGTTTCACTACTTGACATTTCCAATATACTCTTCTATCGATGACCTTATCTCTTGCGATGACATGCTAAAGCTCTTCTAAATAAAGTTTTTAATATGGTAATTTTTTTTTTAACTACCCGAACCTAATAATTAATAGTACTATCAAATTTTCATTAGCATCAGGTAATTTGATCGAGATTAATCAGCCCTATATTTTATTCTATAAAGTATAAATGTTGTATCTTGTAACTATTACTAGTATATATAATAATATTAATTAAACATAACTTTCATTACATTGCATCTCAACAAACATACTCAATTCAAGCAATGGTAAGAGTAAGTTCTGATACATTTAAGAGGTTACAAAATGATCCCTCGTGCATTAGAAATATATGTATTGTTGCACATGTTGATCATGGTAAAACATCCTTATCAGATTCCCTATTAGCCTCTAACGGTATTATTTCACAAAGACTAGCAGGAAAGGTCCGTTTCTTAGATGCTAGACCAGATGAACAAATCCGTGGTATTACTATGGAATCATCTGCTATCTCATTATATTTCAGAGTGCTTCATAAACAGGAAAATTCTGATGAACCTTTGGTTAACGAGCATTTAATTAACTTAATTGATTCACCAGGTCATATTGATTTTTCAAGTGAAGTAAGTGCAGCATCAAGATTATGTGACGGTGCTGTGGTTTTAGTCGATGTTATCGAAGGTGTTTGCTCGCAAACTGTAACCGTATTAAGACAATGTTGGACTGAAAAATTAAAACCTGTATTAGTTTTAAACAAAATCGATAGATTAATTACTGAGTTACAATTAACTTCACAAGAGGCATATTTCCATTTAAGTAAAGTCATTGAACAAGTTAATTCTGTTATTGGTTCCTTTTATGCTGGTCAAATGCAATTGGATGATTATTCCTGGAGAGAGAGACTAGAACAAGATTCTGAAGCTAAATATATCGAACATGATGATTCAGATCTTTATTTTGATCCTTCAAAAAATAATGTTGTATTCGCATCTGCAGTAGATGGTTGGGGTTTCAACATAGGCCAAATGGCCAAATTCTATGAAGCTAAATTAGGCGCTAAAAGAGAAAATTTACAGAAGGTATTGTGGGGTGATTTTTACATGGAGCCAAAAACAAAGAAAATTATTAACAACAAAGGTCTTAAAGGAAGATCATTGAAACCACTTTTTGTATCGTTAGTACTTGAAAATGTTTGGAAGATTTATGAGAATGTTATAATTGAAAAAAATATGGATATGGTCGAAAAAATTACATCTGCCTTAAATATCACCTTATTGCCTAGGGACTTAAGATCAAAAGACGATAAGCAATTGTTGAAGACAATTTTAGGGCAGTGGCTTCCTGTAAGTACAGCGATTTTGATTACGGTTATCGAAAAACTTCCATCTCCATTAGAATCCCAAAAAGAGAGATTAGACACAATTTTAGACACAACAGCCGACAATACCTTAATTGATGCCGATCTATTAGAAGCAATGAGAACTTGTGACCAGAATGGTCCAGTTAGTGCATATGTATCAAAAATTCTTTCAATACCTAGAGAGGAATTACCGATTAAAACAGATTCTGAATTATCGCATGATGAAATAATGGAGAGGAGTAGGAAAGCTCGTGAAGCTGCACTAAAAGCTGCCCAAAAAGCAGAAATGATGGAAAAACTTTCTAAAGCAAGTATATCTGTAGAAAAAGAAGATGTAAATGAAGATTTATATAAGAGAGCAAAAGATACAGTAGCTACCCCTGATATGGATGCAACCCCACAAGCAAAAACTATTAAAGATGAGTTCCAAATAGTTACAGAAGCTGCTCCTGCATTAGATCTAGGATTCAATTATGAAACAAATGATAATGACTATGAAAACACCGATTTTATACCTGATTTTGTTCCAACAGATATTGATCCTAATGATCCTTTAGCTTCTATGTTTGAATATGAAGAAGAGGATCCATTTGTTACAAATAATGTTGAGGAGAATACAGAATTATTCACTCCTGAAGAAACACCTGATGAGGAAGATCTATTTGATGAAAAGGACGAGGTTTTGATTGGGTTTGCTAGAATATATAGTGGTTCTTTGAAGCTTGGCCAAACGATATCAGTTTTAGGTCCGAAATATGATCCCGCTAAACCACACGAGTATATCCAAACTGCTGTAATTTCATCGCTTTATCTATTTATGGGTAAGGAATTAGTGCCACTTGATGTTTGTCCAGCCGGGAATATCGTTGGTATTGGTGGTCTAGCCGGTAAACTTTTGAAGAATGGTACACTGGTTCAGACAGACATAACTGGTGTGAATTTGGCTGGTGTAACTTTTCAAACCACACCTATTGTCCGTGTCGCAGTTGAACCAACAAACCCTGTGCAAATGAGTAAATTAGTACGTGGCCTAAAATTATTAGAACAAGCAGATCCATGTGTCCAAACTTACGTTGAGGCATCAGGTGAACATATCTTATGTACTGCCGGTGAATTACATTTAGAAAGATGTATAAAAGATTTGGAAGAAAGATTTGCAGGTATTGATATTACCTGCTCTGAGCCTGCAATTCCTTATAGGGAATCATTTATATCTGTACCTGATATGAATCCAATGAAAGACCAACATCTTGGTAGGGGTGTCGCTGAGTTAATAATGGGCCCTTATAAGCTAAAAATTAGATCAATTCCCCTATTAGAAAATGTCACTAGCTTTTTAGATAACCACACCGATACCATTGAACATATATTTAAACAAAGAACTGATTCATCAGATAAAACAATTCTATCAAAAGAATTATTTTTAGAAAAATTAAAGCAAAAATTATCTAAGGATGAAAAATACAAAGATATTTGGGAACAATTTGATTCGACTTTAATCACATTTGGACCTAAGAATATTGGTTGTAATATCTTATTAGCTTCCAATGGTTTATTGAATAGTGATTATCTATCGACAAAAGGTAACTTTGAATTATCTGATTCTATTGTTAATGGTTTCCAACTTTCAGTTAATGAGGGACCTCTAGCTAAAGAACCAGTCCAAGGTATGTGTGTTATTATTGAAGATATTCATAAGATGACAGATGATGAGATTAGTGAAATAGAAGATCCTCTATATCAAAAAGATATCATTGATATTTCAGGTAGATTGATAACTTCCACTAGAGACACAATTCATGGAGCATTTTTAGATTGGTCCCCTAGAATGATGTGGGCTATGTATACATGTAATATTCAAACCTCAGTTGACGTATTGGGTAAAGTATATGCTGTAGTTCAACAAAGGCGTGGTAAAATTGTTTCGGAAGAATTAAAAGAAGGTACCCCATTCTTCCAAATTGAAGCTCATATCCCTGTTGTCAATGGGTTTGGTTTTAGTGAAGATATTCGTAAGAAAACATCGGGTGCAGCTCAACCACAATTAGTATTTTCAGGTTTCGAATATATCGACTTAGATCCTTTCTGGGTCCCAACAACTGAAGAAGAATTAGAAGATCTGGGTGATATTGCTGATAAAGAGAATATTGCTCGTAAGCATATGAATTTAGTCAGGAGAAGAAAAGGTCTATTTGTTGACGAGAAAGTCATTCAAAATGCAGAAAAGCAACGTACTTTGAAACGTAACTAGTTAACTAATATATACATATATGTGTATGTATAGAAAAGTCTTTTAAGTATACATCTTAACCGTTATTAGTATCATAGTAAACGATACTCTTAGAATTATTGAAATCGTATATAGTGACTGTATGATATTATTATCATGACTTAAAAATTACATTTTATATTTGAATTATTAGAGATAAAGTGATGGATAAGGCATTTATACATCTCATCTAATGCAATAATAGTTAGTTATTGATTATACATACACCATCATATTTATCTATATACATATAGGTATCATTATTGCTACGTGTAGATTTCCAATAACATTGTAAGGATAAATTATTGGCTAACAGATGTCAAAATCAAACATGAGAAAGAATGCATCTATAGAGGTGATTTCAGAAGATGGTCCTCTTCCAATCAATGTAATGATGCAAGAAGGTGTAAAAGCTCTTACTAAGATTTTATCTGATCATTTACAAGATAGAGAATCCTTCGAAGATGATTCGCATTCTATGCAATTTGTATTTAAGAATGTAAATGAAGCTTTAAATGGAGCTTCAAATTCCCGAACTGCCAATAATATGAATAAGATAACAGAAATCGGCAACGATTACCTACAGAATTCCGAATCTAATACAAAACTGACAATATCACAGACAAATATTAATGACAGTGATGATTATATAGCTGATCCTGAACTTCATTTGGATCCAAGTGAAGCAGAAATTGTATTTGATTATGGTAGTGAAATTATAACAGATAACCCAGATGGTATTGGTGAACGCATTTCACAAATGATTGAATCAGTACTACCGAATGGGTTTCCCAAGGATTCACACGGTAGACTTCATGCTGTAGTTAATGGAGATGAGTTGAATATAACAGAAGAAACTGATATGGATATAAATTGTACTAACGGATCAGCTAATTCTGGATACATAGATGGGTTTGAATATCATGCAGAAGAAGAAGATTCAGGTGGACACGAAGGTTGTTGTCCCCATCACCATCATCATCAACAACAACAACAACAGCAACATCACCAAAGATCCCCCAAGTCACTTCAACAATACCGTCAACATCCACATCATAGCCATAATTATAAACAACCAACCAATGCCTCTAAATATAAGAATTATAACTATCATGATTACATTTATACAAGTAATAAAGCTAGACAAAGGATGCCCGATTTTTCCATACTAATGAATAATAATAACGACAATAACGATAATAGTAATAATAATAGTAATAGTAGCAACAACAGTAGTAATAACAATAATCATAACCATAACCATAACAGTGCTGGTAGCAATGCTAATAAGAACATGTGTATGTTTTGTGAATATTATATGGTTTTTGGAGAGCCACCTAAGAATATGATCAAATGGTATAATAGAACGTATGGTTATAATCGTCTACCTCAATCTACGGATTAAACAACTGCATACAGAGGGATATACGTTTACTTGGCCGATAAATTTACTAATCGTTATGCTTATTTATTTTCAAAAGGACCCTATATTACAGAAATTAATAGCAATCTTAAACATTCTTTTATGAAGCAAATAAAAGATGCCGAGAATGGTATCCTATCCTTTTGTTTACAAATAATAACACCAATGGCAACTGGTATCCCACTAATAATACTACTAATTAAAACAATAACAATAGTACAGTCTTACACTGATGATGATAGATTAGTTAAAAATAATGCATATATTTCCCTTCTCTTATTGTATAGTTAAGTAACAAATCTCTAATACAACACGCGGTGCACGGAATATTCATCACACTATTTTGGCCAGCATATTTTTTTTCACCAAATTTTGCTGGGTTTTCGATATTTACATTTCGGTGAAAAAATGGACTGTGACGCTGAACCAAAAAAAAAAATTGAAAATAGATGAAATATTTTAAATATTTGCCTACAAGAGACGGAAGTTGCCTTGCTTAGTGACGGAAGTGAATAGTTTATTAATGTTAATTCTGTGGAAACGACAGAAATCAAATGGAAGGGAAGGAAAGGGAATTATGTTCTTGAGCACTTTTTCTTTAGTGATAGTAACCTTAAGGTTCATTTACCGTTTCATATAAAAATATAGAATCCATAAATGTAAACAATAGTTTGTTTATTTGTTTACAGCTGGTAAATCCAAATACCAGCAATTCAAGAATATGTGAAACTGTAAATGAAAATAAAGGGATTTCCACCTGTTGTTAATTATTCAAGGGTTTTTAGTTTGATAATTCAGATGGAAGTAACTTTTAATTGACGAAAGGGAAAAAAAAAGATATAAAAATGAAAAAGGTTTTTAAGATTAATTCTAAAATTATTTCTCGTCTTGTATAGTCGTTAATATTCTATATGTGTATATAAATTTAAAACAGAAAAAATCCTAACTAAATAACCAACAATTATATCAATTATATTTAATAATTACATTCAAAGTACACACGGTAGAGAGCATAACTGATTCATATACCAAACTAATAATATATTAAATTTATTCCAACTATTGACACTCTTTAACAAAACTCAAATTTTTTTTACAATAATTTTTATTTCCTTTTAACAAAACCCCAACTACAAGTCTTTCATTAACTTTATTTTTTTATTATTTTCCCAATTATTAAATAATTATAAGTCATTCCTTTTTTAACAAAATTAACATTACAATTATATTATACAAATATGAATTCCAAATTAACTTCAATCACTTTCATTTTTTTCACTTTATTACTTTCCTTTATTGAAGCTGCTAATGATATTCGTTTGTTTACCTCAGACGGTGTTGTTTACAGTTATGCTGTCATTACCAGTACTATTAAACCTGCTACAGTATATGTAGAAACTCTATATTATACTACCACTCGTGTTAGAGAAGTTACTTTAAGTAACAATGTTATTACTTCTGTCACTGAAGAAGTTACTCAAACTTCAACCAGTTCATCCACAAGTACTATTGCTTCTGTCACTTCTACACCTGCTACCAATGTCGCCGCTGCTACCAGCAGTATCATCTCATCTGCAGTTGTTGAATCAACTTCTTCAACACAAGAGTTACCAAGTTCTTCTAGAATCACTTACACTTTAAGTCCAACCTCAGAAGCACCAACTACTACTGTCTCTCCAAGTACCTCTTCAACCCAATCTGCTATTACTTCTAGCTCTATTTTCACTTCCGAATCACCATCTCCATCCACTTCAACTTCGACCACTTCAACTTCAAGTTCATCTATAGAAACTGAATCATCATCGCCGATTACTTCATCTGCCGTAACTTCTACAGGTGTATGCTCAGTTTACTATACAGATGATGACGAATATTATAGTACAGTTTATTTGACCGACTCAACTCAATCCGTAGATGCTGCTACCACTATAACAAGTACTAGAACTGTATATGCTACCATGACTGTTTAAAAGTCATGATATTATCTATTCCATTCTTTTACCTAATTCTGCATCATTTTTATCCAACTACTTTAAAAATATTGATACTTTGATAGTATCTAAAATATTTCTCTTTTAATATTAACTTTAAATCATTATTTATTCATTTTGAATATTTGTATCATATATACACAACTATATACTTCTTTATAAATATATATAATCTTTATATATTTAATTGACAATTTCTATTATAAAACGTAACTATTGTCCAGATATTACTAACATTCTACTAGATACATACTACATGCATATAAACAGACAATTAAATTAAAGTAGCAAACCAGTTGCCAGCATAGTTCTATCGACAGAACCAGCATTGTGTCTTTTATCTTTTCTAGATTCATAATCATGCAATACCATAGCCATACAAGTCAAGACTTCTGTATTCCATGGAATATGATATAAGCCTTCTGACGGCACTGGTCCTTCTGATTCTGAATTATCAACTTCCCCAATTTCAAAATTAGCAAGTCTTAGTGTACGTTTCTTCGGTATCATTGTTGCTGTATCATCTGAATATCTTGCCCAAATAGGTAAAGAGCCCAATGGTCTACCCTTCTGTGATCGTTTGTACGAGTCGTACTCTTCCATGGTCTGTTGGTCACACAGCGATGCCATTCCATCATCTAATACTAATAATTTTATATTATTTGATCCAAATGGTGACGCAAATCCAGTTGTGCCATACCATTGTAAATTTAAATTATCAACTTTTGTATCAGAATTTCTTCTTTCTATATGGTTTACCAATGTATATGCCAAAGGTTCTTGACTTTTAGGATTATCATTATTGAAAAGAAATTTATGTTCAACTCTCTTATAATGATCGACAACATCTTTGTAGACAACACAGAATTCAAATTTATATAATTCTCTTAAGGAATCGTACCCATCATCTTTATTTACATATGCAACAAATTCAGAGTCCTTGGGTACTTGTTCATATGAAGGATCGATCAATATATATTTATAAATTCTTGCTATTGGTGACTTTTTATTAAACATAGATTTCATTACACTCAATGAAGTCATATGATACAATGGAATACCTAATCCGGTAGTCACGTCAATATTGTCAAATTTTCTTTTATTTTCCAAATACACCTTAAATGATTTTTCACTAGGAAAGCAATAAAACCCTTTGTTTAATAATATCGACACAAATAGTAAAGTTCTTTGAGAACTTATTCGAGGACATCTATTTACAAAACCTTGTCTTTGGAAATCTCCAATTGTAGGTGCTTCTGACATGAATGTATTTAATGTAATTGTATCAGAAGGGAAATCATCGCCCTCTATCACGGTTTTTTGGTCATCATTATCGTAACTATTCTGTTGTCGACTGTACTCGGTATTAGAAGATGGGCCTGTATTATTCCGATTTCTTTCATCATTTCTTCTCTGACCAGTGACTAGTTGTCGAACTCGATTCATGATAATCGGTTCTCACAAAATATGACTAAGCAAAGGCAGACTCTATATAAAAACACAATTTAGTGTCCTTATTTTGTTCCTATTTCAATATATGCTTAGATCAACCAAAATATCTTTCTAGTTTCCCACTTGTTTTTATTAGATTTGATAAATTATACCATATGATTTACAAGATAATGGCTGATATATTTCTCCCTCATCGATTTCCACACATATACCTTTAAAATTTCATTCATGTATCCAAAAATTTCAAAATATCTCAAGTAAAGCGAACACGAAATTTAATTTATTTTTTTAATTTTTGAATAATAAGACATTTCTCAGTTTTAATTCGATGTAAACAACGTTTGTTGTCAAATGTATCTTGCATGAGTGCAGTTGATCATCTTCATTAATTAATTTAATATACTACCGTAACTAAATTTGCTTCTTAATTTATTAACAGCATTGGATAAAGAAAATAGCTATACCGACAAACTTGCAGTCACTTCATTATATTTCTTTTCAGCACGAAATCTTTTTTTCTCCAATTGAAGTTTAAATGGCATTAGATAAAGACACTATCGAGAAGAGATTATCCCAAATCGAAATAGATATTAATCAAATGAATCAAATGATTGACGAAAACTTACAAGCAACTGAGCCCACTGGACAACCAGAACAGGTGGATAAGGTTGAGGAACCACAACAATCAGGTAATGATGAGGTACATCCTGGAGAAAATGAAAAATCAGATAATAACAAGGAGCAGATAATAGGTACCGAAACTATTAATAATGAAGCTATTAATACCGAAACTACTGAAGATAGTACAAAGAATGAACAAAATTCAATAAATGTTGTTGGTCCTTCTGACAGTAATAAAAGCCAAGGGAGTACACCCGTTGAAGAAACATCATTGAATGACATAATAGACTCCGAAATTAAACAACAAATGGGATCTTTGACTGTAACTGCTGAAGAACAGAAGGTTGAAACTATCATTGATAAATCCGAACAAGTTTTACCGAATAGCATTATCAAGGAAGAGATCATATCATCTGCAACTGGAAATATAAAAGAAAGGGATGTAAATCCTGTAAATACAAGGAAAGAAGTAGATGAATTAGCACGTACAGAAGAAAATGAAGAAGAAGAAATCATGAAAGAAGAAAATAATGAGCAGGAAGCAATAATAACGCCTGATACCACAACTATTATAAAAGAAGTAGAGAAAAAAACTGAAATTTTAAAATCTGTAGTCTCTTCAACAATATCAACTAATGAAATAATTGAAAGGGTCGATTCTCCTAATGAACCAGCTTCACCAATAATAATTCCAAAAAATAACGAAAAAGATCATTTTAAAGATAACAAATCAACTGAAGAACCTGTTCGTCGTACTACTAACCCATTCCGTGTAATTTCTGTTGGAAATAGTTCTAATTTGTCTAAAAGTGCAAATTCAAGCAGACAAAGCAGCAATACTCAACGAGAAATTATAGAGAAATCCAAACGTCTTTCATCTGGATCACAACCAGTGGATTCTTTAACAAGTATAGAAAAATTACAAAAAAGACAGGACTACTTAAACTTGAAATGCATAAAGTTACAAAAAGAAATCAATTATTTAACTAATATAAGTAATCAAGGTATGTTATCATTAGAAGATGGCCGTAAATTGTCAAAGGCAGTTGAAAAATTGCAAGAATATCTGGATCAAAAAACTAAAGAAAAATATGAAGTCGCAGTTCTTCTAAGTAGACAATTAAGAAAAGAAATTGATCGTGGCGAAAATGGACAGTTTTGGATAGCCAATAAATAAACAACTAAACAATATATAGTAATACTAATAAAATATTAAAAAAGATAAAATATCATAGATATGTATAAATAAAATACTTAAAGACAATTAAAACCACAATGTTTTTTTTTTTAAATGAATTTTGTTGTCGTTATTATGAAAGCGAAATGATCCCAAAATAAAGTATATCAAGTGTATATATCAGTAGCAATTCTATTGGGATGTTACAGTTTACTATAGGATATACAACTTGTATATTGTTATATATCTGTCTTTCACAGTGTTGCATGTGACTGTAACAGTTACCCGGGTTAGATTTCTCTATATAAATTTTTGAAATTTTTCATTTTTTTTTTTTGAAAAATTTATTTAAAAATTGGTAATAGAAATATCAGATGAGATAGAAGAATTATTAATAATGGATGTATAAACAAGTTTTGTTTTGTTTTATAACTGAACTATCCTTCAACAGAAGTAACATATCCATCAAGCACAACTGAGATGTCTCGTGAAGGTTTTCAGATCCCAACCAACTTGGATGCCGCTGCTGCTGGTGCATCTCAAGCCAGAACTGCTACTTTGAAATATATCTGTGCTGAATGTTCAAGTAAATTATCTTTATCCAGAACTGATCCTGTTCGTTGTAAAGATTGTGGTCACAGAATCTTGTTAAAGGCTAGAACAAAGAGAATGGTCCAATTCGAAGCTAGATAAATCAACTATATCCTATAAAATTGATTGAGTAGTATAATTTACAACCTCATATTGATGTTGTAAGTATTTGTGTTACTTTTCATTTTATGGAATATTTATTTTATCAACATTATCATTATCACACTATCTTCATTTATTATCCATATTTTCTACCACCAGTTTTTTTTATTACAAGAAAGAAAATGGTGACTATCTGGTGAATTAATATCAATTCCAATATTCTGTTCAATTAACGGATATAGGAAGTGATTATTCAACTGGTTTTGCACATGTAATATATCTCTATATTATTAAGTTAATTATATTACTTTAAAAATAACATGTATAAGTTTCTATAATTTTTTAATAAAATGTTATCATAAGAAAAAACTTAATGTATATATTTTGTATGACTACATTTTTTATATTCCAATAAAAAATGAATATTCTCTGTAAATTAATATTAAATGGAGGAGTTTTGATAAGTTCAGTAAGTAAATATTGTATTCATTGGTTATATCCATTTTCATTGGATAATCATCCCATGCAGTCATGTACCTTTGGGATTCTTAATTTAAGTGAAAACCCGCAACAAGACAAATAATTTATTCAGTTGAAATTATGTATCAGGAAATAAATCAAAAAGTGAGTTAAGAAGGGACTGGATGTTTATAAAAAGTATACAATCAAACATTGATATTGACCACTTCAGAGCTCTAACAACTGAATTGTTGTTCTAAACTATTAATAGCATGAGTTATGATTATTTAAAAGCTGCTAAAAAAATTATTTGTATTGGCCGTAATTATGCTGCTCATATTAAAGAATTAAACAATTCTACACCTAAACAACCGTTTTTCTTTTTGAAGCCATCATCTAGTATTGTAACACCAATAGATACTAATGGTGAACCTAAATTATTACCACCAAATTCGAGTTACCATGGTTTAAATCCAGATGGTACAAATCCAGGTCCAATCTACATACCAAAAGGTGTAACTGTTCATCATGAAATTGAATTGGCTCTTGTAATGAATGAGTATATTTCAAATGTAAACAATAGATCTTTTACTGCGGCTGATGTGTATGATTCTATAAGTGGTGTTGCTTTGGCTTTAGATCTTACTGCAAGAAATGTACAGGACGAAGCAAAGAAAAAGGGATTACCATGGTCAATTGCTAAAGGATTTGATACTTTTTTGCCTATGTCTCCATTTATTGCAAAAGAATCATTAATTAAAAATAGAGATAACCTACAAGACATATTCAGATTAGAATGTTCCGTCAATGGTTCAGAAAGACAAAATGGCAATACAAGTTTAATGATTAATCCTTTACATCAAATTATTCAACATATATCTACAATGATGTCCTTGGAGCCAGGTGACATTATATTAACTGGTACGCCATCAGGTGTAGGCCAAATTAAGACAGGAGATGAAATTTCCGGTGGATTATATTATAATAACAACAAACTAGTAGATATGAAATTTAACTGTCAAGAAAGACCTGGTCCATACGAATATAAAGAAACTTAGTGTGATCTTTTATATATAATATTACAGTCTATATTTATCAATTACATACACGTATCTTTTGTTTAACTCTATCCCCTTATTCGTTATTCTTTTCTTTAATTAAATAAAGATGATTCTTGGTTCTTCTATAAAATTAAATTGTCTTATATTGACACGACCTGCTTTCAAAACTTTAAAACTATCTTCATCCATACGGTATGATTGACTATATACCACTTCAGTAATACCGGTTTGTACAATTTTTACAGAACATGTTAAGCATGGGCATGTATCACAATATAAAATAGCGTTTACACCGATACGATCTCTTCCCGCCTCCAATAATGCATTCTCTTCAGCATGTAAACATAAACACGTATGTAAGTTATGAGAGTTTCCGTCATTACAACGTGGACAACCACCATTAAAACAATTTGTCAAGTGACGTGGTGTTCCGTTATAACCAGTAGCAATAACTCTATGATCCCTAACAATAACACAACCAACTCTTCTTTTCATACAATTAGAACGTGAAGCTGCTAATGTTGCTAATTTCATAAAATAAGTATCCCAATCAGGTCTTAAAGGCGGTGATAATTCTTTTGAATTATTTTGATTTTGTAAAACTTTTAATTGTTCATCAATTGTATCAGATAATTTTTGTTCAACTATGTCAATATTTTTTTCTACAATTTTAAATTTAAAATGTGCTTGTTCGCGTAATTTAATTGCATCATCATCGAAATCGTGGGTATCCAAAGATTCGATCAATTCCTCGAAGGCAAGACCATTTTCTTTATGTTTAATCAATTGGTTGTGTAATTTCAATCTTAATCCAACAGATGCATCCAATGAAATATGAACAAAAAATGGACGTTTAATCAATTTATCTAAAAGAGATAATTTATCACATTTGACAACTAAATTATTTGTATAATTACTAGTAGCATAATCTAGAATCTCATCTTCATCTCTACCATTATCAATGAGTTCAAAACCATGTTTTTCCACTAAAACTTTTATAGCAATTTCAACACCACTGTATTTCGTTCCACTAACGGCAACTAGCATTGTACAACTATTATCCGACAATTGGTTCTTGCAGCTTTGAATATCCTACCGTATACTGTTCCACTATACTACAAGCTCCAGTTGTAACTGGCAATTTAATATTTTAATAATATAATACAATATAACATATTTCCTTATAGCTTATTACATATTTTATTTTCACCAAAATATCATATACTTTGAGAGGAACATCCTCAATTGCACAGAAATCTGCGCACAACAGCAACAAATACGCGTCAGAAACGCGTAAAAGGTAAACCCTAACACAGGGTCACCAATAGGTATGCATGGCCAACCCTTTTATGGCCTAAAAACTTAACGGGCCAGCCACGTTTGTTGTTCACGTGACGGTGTAGCATGTGGATTTTTTAAAGATTTTTGTTGAGGTGATGAGTATTCTTCGGTCGGAGGGTCCTCATTACCTACGGAATTAA
>JAJLTL010000156.1:0-24245 GCA_030568135.1 Vanderwaltozyma yarrowii
AATTAAAAGGTTTAATAGATGAACTTTTTGATAACACCGCAAACGTCTGCATTGGACCATTGCTTGATACATCCTATACACCATTATCCTCAAAGTCAAACAACTTTACGAAAGTTTTGGATCATATTTCAAGTGAATGGTAATGTTACATAATTAATATATTGTTTGTCATTAAAAATTATTTATACTTAATGTTTTTATATATTTATATATAAGGACTTTAAATATTTTTTTTACTGTTATTACTATCTCTAGAACAGAAAACTATTTATTATTATTGGTTCATTTCGTCTCTTCTTCTTCTCCCGCCTCTTCATCGTCCTCTGCTTCTTCTTCATCTTGCATAGACCTATTTGTAGTAGCACTTATTAAACCTCTTTTAACTACACGCAATACATTAGGTATTGTTACACCTTCTTCTTGTATACCAGAATACTCTTTACTCCAAGAATATATACGAGATTTTATCCTCTCGGCTTTTACTAAGTAACCTCTAATTTTTTGAAGGTTTCTAATAAATTCTTGGTTTCTTTGTAAAGCAATCTGAGCTAGTTGTCTTGCAGTTTCTAATTCTTCGGATACTTGAAGTGATTCAGCATTTGATATTTTAGCTAATAACGTCTCTGAGCTATTGACTTTAGGTAGAGCAAAAAATGGATCCTCGTCATCTGTTGTATTTGTACCTGTAATTTCTGTATTTGTATTTACTAAAAGTTTTCCTTCTATTTCGTTATCTTCTTCTTCTTCTGGTAATTCTAGATTATGATCATACTTTTCTAATTTTAAATTTTCTTCATATAATGGCCCATAAACATCACCTAAAAATACTTCTAATAATTTTGAATAACTGATGACGGAGTCCTGCTCTTTTTCAATCATTAGTACCGATTGTAAAGCTAATTCATGTAGTACATTACTTTCAAACACTTTTAAGATTGCAGTATTATTTGAAATATCACCCAATGATGCAATGGGTAGTAAAATCTTTCTAACATCTACAAGTTTATTTAAAAATTCTTCTTCTTCTTCTTCACTTTCTGAATCTTTTACATCATCATCTTTAACATTTTTGTCGTGTTTTGGATTAAACTTCATACGTTTCCTTTGTAATAGATTATGTTCTGATCCATTATAAAACACACATTCTTCATCAATAGGTTTTGAACTATTTAAATTTTGTCTTGAAACAAGTTCACTCTTTTGTAAAAGTTTATTACCTCTATTGCTTGTAGCACCTCTCAATTCAGGGTATACAATCGACCCATCTAGTGTTCTTTTCAGAGGAGGATAATTACCACATTTGTCTCTTATTATTCTTCTAGAGAATTGATTAATATAATGATCTTCTTCATCATTAGAATCTTTAAGTTGTGGGCTTGTCATGGTAGCAGTCTCTTGTATCATGTAATCGGTAGTATAATATTGTATAGGTATAGGTAAATAAAGATAATTCACAATTCAATTTAAAATATAATTTCAGCTTAAATCCATCTTAACATCTTATTTTTGATATATTATTTACTTCTCTTCTTAATTTTTTTTTTTCCATCTAAGTGTTAAAACTTAAAAAAACTGGCACGTGAGCTTAAGTGGTATCAAAAGACGCCGTATAAGCTAAATAAGATAGGATTAATAGTCAAAGAAGAAGGTGCTTGAGATGGTTGGATCTGCTAACAACATTATTATACCAGTTACTCGGTAATGCTTTATTCAAGGTTTTATTTTTATATAACTTCCAAAACTTTTGTAAACTTGTGAGTGTATATTTCTTGAATTTTATTCTAGTAGTTCATGTATCTGAAAATTTTAATGACACTGTTTAGTATTGATTATGTGACACAAAATTTTTTTGTTTTAATGAAATATCGTCATTTAAATAATAGTATAACAGTAGTAGTATGTATAATAACATAAGGATTTATTTATTGGTTTTGGGATTATTTGGATGATAATTTATATTTTAAGAATACCTTGTCTGAACTTACCTGAACCGATACACTTACCATAATAATGTCACAATCACAGCAATACAATTGGAGATATTATAAATATAAACAAAACACTGATAGATTGCATCAAGTTTTAGATGACAAAATAGCAAAGACCTTTGATAATGAAGATAATTTACCACGCACAGTTTTTGAAGCAGCTAAATTTAGTTTACCGAATCGATATGAAGTGATACAAGTTTTAGGGAAAGGTTCGTATGGGGTCGTATGTTCTGTAAAGGATAGAATAAATTCAGCAAATTCATATTTAATTGCAGTAAAGAAAATTACAAATATATTTTATAGAGAAATATTATTGAAGAGAGCAATCAGAGAATTAAAATTTATTAATTATTTTAAGGGACATAAGAATATAGTTGGTTTAATTGACTTAGAGTTGGTAACAGAAAAACCATATGATGGGTTATATTGTTATCAAGAATTAATTGACTACGATTTAGCAAAGGTTATTCATTCATCAGTACAATTAACTGAGTTTCATATAAAACATTTTTTTTATCAAATTCTTTGTGGATTAAAATATATTCATAGTGCGGATGTAATTCATAGAGATTTGAAACCTGGGAATATACTTTGTACTTTAAATGGTACATTAAAAATATGTGATTTTGGTTTAGCGAGAGGTGTAGCTCCTCAATTTTTCTCCCCATCACAACCACAACATGATATAACAAATTATGTTGCGACACGATGGTATAGAGCACCAGAATTAATATTATCTCAAAAATTTTATAATAAATCAATTGACATGTGGTCTACAGGATGTATATTGGCTGAGTTTTATGGTAGAAAACCAAAGTTTATGGGTAAAGATTCAATGCATCAAATCTTTGAAATTACAAAAGTTTTAGGTTCTCCATCTAAAAAATTATTGAGTTCATATGGCTCTATAAAAGCATGGAATATGTGTAATTCTTCAGTTACTCCACATAAGAAAGTTGAATGGAAGGAAGTATATCCTCATGCAAGTATACAGGCAACTGACTTGATGGATAAATTGATGCAGTGGGAATCAGAAGAAAGGTTAACTGTGGAAGAGGCGATCGTGCACCCATATTTGTGTGACGTTAGAAATGTAGATGATGAACCTGAATGTAGTTGGGGGTCTTTTGATTTTTCATATGAACAAAAATTAAATTCTATGCAAAGACTAAGAGAATATCTGAATAATGAAGTTTTAAAATATAAAGGGGAAAGAATTTCAAACGCAGTGGCAACGCCAGGTATCTATCAAAATATTACAATTATTGAAGAGCCAGAATGATTAAATAAACTTTTTATGGAACTTAAATTATATTTTTTATTATTCCCCTTTTAACATATAATTTCAATATATATTTATATATATATATACATCTCTATTCTAACTTTATGTTATATACATATTTTTAATATTTTTAGTATAATGCTAAATGACAGTATAAATATTGAAAAACCACTCGATCCAAAACCAAGGTTATTTCCTTCCATACTTTAGGTGATATCCACCCATTTTCGATGAGTAATTGAATTTGATTGCATTAAGTTGCATTGTTGGTGGTCGTTGTTATAATCCTTGTTGATCATAGTACTTTTAAGCTACTATTTTTGAGTAAAATATCATTACAGCGCGTCACGTGCATTTTTGATATTCGATTATAAGGATTTGAAATTGGAAAAAGCTACTTAACGAGTTAAATATTTAGGCAGATTTAACAGACGAGTGGTTAAATTTAACTCTATTATTTTTGGGATATTTAATGAATATATAGTTAAAAAGGACAATCACAGCAAATTGTGTTTACTCGTAGGTATTATCATTCAGTGAGCTAGTTCAATTTTTTGGTAATGGATAATTTGAATGTTTCTCCCAGGAGGGGAAGGAATAGAGCCCTCTCTGTTAATACATATACTCAAGAACAACAATATACAATGAACAATTCTTTAGATAATTTGAATAGTGACCTTACCCATGTGCAATCACAATGGCATCGTATTATATCTAATGATTCTAATCCTCTAGAATTGGCATTGAGGTTTCTTGACGATACATCCGTTGGTTTGAGACATAGATACCCTGAGTTTAATCAATTGAAACAACAAATAGCTTCAGATTTACAACAAGCTGTTAATGAACATTATCAAGCATTCAATAGTAGTGTTGCTTCGTATTCGGTAGCAGTAGATTCCATATCAGATGCTCAGAATAACATATCCACCTTAAATGAATCTGTACATAATGCAAATAAAAATATCACTGTTAAAAAGGGATCTTTACAAGAATTAAATGAAAGTACAATGAATTATACAAATATGATTGATATTCTTTCTGCTACAGAAGAGTTAATAAATATTCCTGAGAAAGTGGATGATTGTATCAGACAAGAACATTATAGGGAGGCACAGAAATTATTAGAACAAGGGTTTTCATTAGCTAATACACATTCTTTATGGACAATATCATCATTAGGTCCAGTAAAACAACAATTAGAAGTTGCTGAGCACAATCTTTTCCAGAATATGATTGAAGAAATTCATGATATTGTTTATTCCAAAAAATCAATTGATTGGTTATCGAATGATTTATTACAGAAAATTGGTACATCGAACAATGAATTTTCAAGTTTAGAAAATTATATTTATAATGTAGTAAGTGTTGATATAGTTCAACAATCAGATAGTATGAATACGAAGTTAGAAAAATTCTTAGGTCACATCAATAATTTGAATCTCACACAACATATAGGAACTGTCTCTATTGAAGAAGGATCTGAATATGATAGGATATTCAATTTATTAGCGTTAATTAGTGACCTAAATAAGTTGCCAATTGCATTAAAGATCTTATTGGATAGAGCTAAGAAGGAGTTACATGATATTGTTATCAATAGCAGTGAAGAGTTACATAATAAACATCCTTCACTTCTAAAAATGACCAGTAATATAACTTTAGAAAGTGATTTTGGTTTATCTATGAAGAATATGATATCTATTATTATGAGAGAATGGTTTTGGAAAATATTCATAAAATTATTGTTAGCAATTCAAAGACATAGAGTGATATACGAATGTGTTTCGGTTCTACAACCGATAACGTCAACAGCTAGTACATATAGATTTGATCAAGTCTGGACCAAATGGATCGCTGAAATTGAAGTATTGTTAAACAAATATTTGAATGATCCGACTATATTAGGTTCAAAAATGACACGTAGAAGAGGGACAAGCATTCCTATACATCCTTCCAACGCTACGCTACAAATTTTCTCTTTACAAGGTAATGTTGAAGGTAGTTCAATTGCAAAGGAGCATACACATGAATTAAAATCATTATTGAAGGATATTTTCCCTGGTTTTACGGTCCCAGGTAATGTTGATCTTTCGTCAGTCTATGTTGAAGAAGAATCGTTTGAAGAGGAAGAAGCACTGATTCATCCTTCAATTTTTAATATGAAAATGATTTTAGAACCTTTACTTTTGTTTACACAGTCAACATCGAAAATATTACCAAAGGATATGGTTGGAACATCAATAACATCTATCGATGTTTTCAGCAACTACATGAAGAATAAATTTTTCCCAAGAGTAGAAATGACATTAAATTACCTATTCGAATCAAAAGTCTTGGCAAATAACTCTTACACATTTGAGTTAAATGAGGATAATAGAAATATATTTAAATCATCAATTGATTTCCGTAATTTATTTTTTAACCTTCTATTTGTCATGCATACTACTTATTCTTATAGAAAAAATATATGCCATACTATTATACAATTATTGGAAAAATTTCAACAATATTATAATTCTATTTTTGAAAAATTATTAGGAGTCTCGAAGGATAACTTTAATAGGAAAATGGTAGGAGTCTGGTTGAACGATAAAGCGCTAATGGATCTAGAAATAGACTTTTTGAAAGGATCTAAACATCTAGCATCCAATGAAGCTCAATTATTATATAGTCATTGTCAACAATTTTACCAAAAGAGGAAAAATCTACGTAAGGATGATATGCTAAATAATGTTGATTTAGATTCCGTTTTACACTTTTTGAATTCTGTAATGTGGATTTTAGAATGGTTACCTATTCTAAGAAAAGTTATAGAAGTACCAGAAGAACATCCTGACAATATAGATGCTGATAAATTAAGGGCGGATTGGTCTCTGTATGAATCAGTAGAGTTATCCAATGTAATAAAGTCAAGCACATTGAGGATTTCTATGGATAAGGAAACTGTTTTGAAATTTGATGAAATAGTTAATAATTTTACCTTTTTGAAATACAAATTGTTATCTTCCTTAAGATTTGACATTAGAGTAAGATGTATCTATAATATCGGGAGATTATTTGAAACAAATCGTCAATGGAATCCTGATGTTGGTAGCACAGAATTAGATCAAAATATTGGGTCTTTGATTTCAGATATTCGTATGTTTGAAAGCAAACTGAAAAATAATTTATCCGAGAATCAAAGAGGCCTAATTTTTGCTGGTATTGATAAAATAATTGACAATGGTTTCATTTCGGGTGCCACTTCAATTTCCTTGATTAATTCGAATGGTATTAAAAAAATATCGAGAAACATAACATTTCTACAAAACGTTTGTAGAAATGTTGTAAGTGATTCTTCCAAGATTAGTATGAATAATTCCTTATTCTTTTATTCACTATGTGGAACAACAGAAAATGAATTATTTAAACAACTGGATGACAAAAAATTAGATTTTTGCACTGTAGATGACTTGAAAAATATTTTGAGGCTGATATATGGAGAAGATCTAAACAAACCTATAAGAAAATCTACTATCAAGCATGATAGAGTAAGCTCTATGTCTGGAAACAAAAGATTTAATGAAGCAATGAAAAAGATTGATGCATTAAACGTACATAAATAAGAAGAATTATATATAGATATATATATGTATGTATGTATTATAAATCATTTAATATACATATGAATGATACAACAACTTAATTTTTTGTAGAGTTTAATATGACTGCACTAATATAGATATGTATTATTGTTAACTGGCGTTATTTTTTACTACTTATGTATGTTTCAATTGACGTACTTATTAAAACTTTACTTTCGCTCATTAGGAAATCAAAATAAAATTAACCGCTAGTCTATCAACTTTTTTGATTTAAAATCATAGGAAAACGTAGAGACAGAAGTACTTAAATCTCTACTAAAGATAAACAGTTCTAAGTGGTGCATACCAGTTAAGGTACATTATGGATGGCTCAATAATAGAGATTACGGATGATAATAGTGATGATAGAAATGAACATAAAGTATTTAGTCTGCTCTCAGATCAGCCAGAATCGGATCATGCCATTGTCGCAAATTGTTCTTACATTTCCTCTTCTTCGCCACCTGTAGATAAAATTAATATCGAAGAAGATACTGATGTACAAATTGTAAAGGGAGATGTCTCTTTTGAATTAGAGGCTCCCTTTTATGAGGATGATTTAAGCAAAGTGGGACAATCTTCTAGTTCAATATTCTTTCAGGCTTCATCCCAAGAAAAAAATGGAAGTCAATTCAAGTCAAAAACCCTCTTAGATGGAATATTATCTGGGGACAGTTTTTCCTTTCAAAAGGAAGATAATGAATCTTTTAGTAGCAAAGATCGTCGTAGTTTAAAAGAATTGGCAAAAAAATGGGGATCAGCATCACAAAATACTTTTGACAAAGGAATTACTCGTATAAATACTAATATTCTGAGTAACTCACAAAATTTAGTTGAGAAATCAAATCTACTTAGCAGTAATATTTTAATCGAAAAAAATCCCTCTAGTCAGCATTCTCAAAATTTACTAATGGAATTTCCCTTGTCATCACCCACTCAAACGCATAATGAATCATCGTTGCATACTGAAAATAGAATCAATAAAATACAAACAGAAACAACTTCTAATTCAAACAGTTCTAATTATAGGAATAAAAATAGCAAACATATAGTTGACTCACTAGAAGATACAAGCATAGAAGACTCGATAGAATTAACCTTATCAAATATTTTATCTAATAAGACAATACCTATGTTATCTACTCCTTCAAAATCTAAAATTTCGTCTAATAAATCTTTATTTGTTGAAGAACAAGACTCTAGTGTAGAATTATTCAGAACTTCGAAGGATACGAGTATTCCAAATAAAAAATATCCTGGAAAAGTAAACAAACCGAATAATGACTATAAGTATTTGGAACAATATATAGTGAGAGGAGGATACTATTCGAAGAATGAATCAAATGATTTAATACAAAAATATATGAAGGAAGAGAAAGATGCATTTAAGAAAGTTAATCAAATATATAGAGATAATGAAAAAGCTAGATCAGATATGATTGTGGAGCTTCCAGCCGATCTATTAGAGTTATTTCGAAAGGAATGTGCTAATACCGATGAATTAGTAGCACCCGCCACCTTACAAACAAGTTATAATGAAAGTCTGCCGCTTATTCGTTTTCTTCGTAGATCTGAAGATCAATATGATTTTAATAATGATGTATATTATCCAGCTGAATTGAAGATTGTAGATGAAAATATTTATTTCCTTTATTATGATGCCAATTCATTTTTTAAACAATATCATTCTAATAAAACTAAATTATATAATGAAATCAGATCGTTTTCGAAAGCAAAAAAGCATGTTGTTCTAATTCTGTACAATTTAAACAAGCTGAAAAGAGGAATAGAAACATTAGAAAATAGTCAATATAAAGCAAAAGTGAATATACAACTTTTGGGATCACCAGGGAAACAGAGTTTAAGTAAAAATTTAGAAGAGATCAAAAAACTAGAGATGGATAGAGATGGATTGGAACAAAGGATAAGACATATTGATCGATTATGGAAAGTAAAAATTCACACTGTTAATTCGCATACGGAATTTATCAACTCACTACCTCATCTAATAACACTTATTGGTAAACAACATATTGATCCAGCAATTAGGTTTATGAAATATTCTCATCTGAATGTACGATCAGGTCAAAATAAAAAGGATATATTGTCTAAGGTTTTAAATCAAATAGGTCGAATGTCTGAATTAAAGGCTAACAGTGTCATGGCAGCATACCCAACTTTTCAAACATTGTTAAAAGATTTTGAAAACGGTCAATTAAAATCAGGTCTAGATGGTCGTCATATAATGACAGAAGCTATGGAAAATCGATTATATAAATTATTTACTTGTACAGACCCCAACCAAACGATTGAGTAAGAACGCGTTAATGTTTTGTTCTCATTCGTTTAATAAATTGCATTTTGTAAAAAGTACTAGAATATTATGATAATTTATGTTAATAATATGCATTGATTGGTGATAGAAAATATATATATATGTATTCAAAGTAACACATCATTAATATTCAAAAGGATCTCAAAACGGATTTCAAATTATATCATAATTATAATACATACTTTACGGTCAGATAATCATCTTCGTTTAATCTGTCCTTAAATTGTTCAATGTGCTGGAAACCACTGTTTAGCTTTTCCATTTCTTGTTCGTTGAACTTAATTTTTGCAGTAATTAACTGTGATAAGAAATTCAAAACTCTATCAATGATATTTAAATCGCTTTCATTATTCAAGCAGTCTATGGTAGACTCAATAATATGATCTTCTCTCAAAGCAGCAATCAAACTGTCATTGATTGAAGTGGATGTTAAAAATGCAGCTAATAATGCAATAGCTCTCATTTTTTGCTTTGTTGTCGATTTAGGATCACTTAAAATAGGAGCTATGACATCCAAGCCCTTTGCATCGACAAATTTTTTACTAATTTCTTCGTTGTTTCTAATTAAATTGGATAAGGCGTATAGTGATTTTATCCTTACTTCAATAGGTTCATTTTTGTCGTTGGCCATTCCAATAAGTTTCGGTAGACCATTTTCATATTTAATAAAATTTTCTTGAGAACTTGAATTATTTTGAACAGCAGTACCAATAATGGATAATGCGGAACTACGTAATTCATCTTCTTCAGCTTCTAGAAGTTTCAATATTGGATCCCAAAGTTTCATGTTTTCTATGTTATTTGCATTATCTAAATTTTCAATCAACATTTCAAAATTATCGATTGCAATCAACTTATTCTCTAAATCTGCTTCAGGATTAGTCAAAACCATCATGGCTTCCTTCATTAATGTAGGATCATCTGGACCACCACCACCAAATAAGGCTTGTAATAATTTTGGGTCTGGGACACCAGCTTTTTTAATAGCTTCTTTGTCTCCTTGGGCATTAGCAATAGACCAATGTAATAGCTTTTCCATTGTTCTTATATGTCTAGATGATTTTTTTCTTTTATTAGCAACTTAATATATTAAGATGTATAACTTATAATATATAGATATATATTGTCTCTTTAATAGAACGTACATCCACTTACCAATATCAAAATGTTTCATTAAATTAAAACTTTTGATTACAATTTATATTTTATTTTTTCCAAAATGGCGATGAGCTTGAAATTTTCTAGAAGCTTCTAGTGAAATTCATTGAGGGACCTAAAAGAGCAAAACACAGCAGTAACTAATCATGATTAAGGTTAAACTGTAATAGATGTAATCAACTATAATAAAACTGTAAAATATAGCTAAAATAGTATATTTGTTGTTAGTGTCTTTATATGGTAACAGTTTTGAATTTAGCATAGGAAACCGTCTAATCTGAATAGTAAGTAAGAATTTAAAAAGTGGAAGTTAACGTAAATATGTCTAAGAAGCATTCAGAAAACCAAGCACCAGATGCTATATTTGGTCAAAGTCGTGCATTCTCATTAAATGATTCATTAGTAAATCCTGATGTTGTAAAATATTTGAATGCAGTAAGGCAAGAAGCCTTGTATACAAGTGTTGTGTCTCCAGCATCATTAATGAGCAATAATTCAATACGACACAATGCAGATATGTATGATGAAGAAGATTCATCAGTTGTAAATACAAAACAATTGGCAAATGATAATGTTACAAAAATATTGCCGTTTTCTCAAAAAAATATTTCAAAGTGGATTGATTGGTTCAAGCATGCCAGAGAAGTAGTATGGACACAAGGATATTTATATGCAGGATATGATGAAGAAACATTGAATTTATTATTACATTATTTAAAAAAGCATTTAGAAGGTAAACCGGAGAAGAAAGGTATTATTGTGCATTTATTGAATATATTAAAAGATCTTGGAGAAGTTCAAGAGAATGAATCGTTGGAAATCGATGAAAATTGGTTGGAAATCACCATAACTAAATTAAAGAAGAAGAAAATAAAAAATATCGACGACATTAGAACTTATATATCAGAAGAGCAGAAATTTATTCCAATGGGTTTTAAACAATGGTACCAATATATAAAAGAGAATGAACCAACACATTCTATATTTTCAACAATAGTAAATGAAAGAAGCATATGGGTTTTAATACAATATATGACAAAAGAATGGGTAAAAGTAATATCACAGCATAAGAAACAAGAAGAAACTGAGAAATTTAGCCAATGGTTACTGTATATCATGATACATTTACCAACCAACTTAACAGCCGATTACATAAGCAATTTACGTGAACTAGGTAAAAAATGTCAAACTGCATTGGAACCTTCAATAAATTCAACTGAAGATCATAGTAATAAATTATGTTTACCTAATGAGCTAAAAGATCTTGGAATCGAAAGGATTACAGATGAACCCAATATCATGGAGTTAACAATAACCATTGTCTCTGAGATTTACGGCCAAAAAGATTTATTAAATAGGCAACTTCAGTAATAACTGATAATCGCAATTATATATAAACCATTATAATCATTTTGTATATATTATACGTTCATAGATATATATGATTTTGTTAAATGAATATATGGTTGCATTCTGTATCAATGGACTGCATTGTTCTTGATGTCTTTTTAAACATTTCGCGATGACTCTGTCTGAGAACTCGAAATTGAAAATTTTATATAATTGCAATAGTTTGGTGAATTTATTTGAATAAAAACTTGTTCTAATGAAAGGACTTAATCAACTGCCTGGAATAAGTTCTTTAACATATTATAAAAGAGGAATCCAATTGGTTTCATAATCCCCATGTCTGAAGAAAATTCTGCTCCTCAATTAAGAGATGATCTAGAGATTCATCCACAACATGATAATTCAAGAGTCATTAAGGATTTATTGGCAGGAACAGCAGGTGGCATAGCTCAAGTTCTTGTTGGTCAACCATTTGATACCACTAAAGTTCGTTTACAAACTTCAACAACTCCAACCACACCAATGGATGTTGTACGTAATTTATTGAAAAATGAAGGTCCAAAAGGGTTTTATAAAGGTACTTTGACACCATTGATTGGTGTTGGGGCATGTGTATCAATTCAATTTGGTGTAAATGAGGCAATGAAAAGGTTTTTCCGTGCTAAAAATAATAATGGGTCTGAAACATTACGTTTACCACAATATTATATGAGTGGTGTTGTTGGTGGTATAGTTAATTCCTTCTTAGCATCTCCAATTGAACATGTCAGAATTCGTTTACAAACTCAAACTTCCTCAGGAGCAAATGCAGAATTCAAAGGTCCTATAGATTGTATTAGAAAACTGAAGGCACAAGGTGGTTTGATGAAAGGTTTGGTTCCTACTATGATCAGAGAAAGTCATGGTTGCGGTACTTATTTCTTGATTTATGAAGCTCTAGTTGCTAATGAAGTTCATAAAGGTTTGAAAAGAACAGATATTCCAGCATGGAAATTATGTACGTTTGGTGCAATTTCTGGTACTGGTTTGTGGCTTATGGTTTATCCATTGGATGTTGTGAAATCAGTAATTCAAACAGATAGCATAAAAAATCCGAAATATGGTAAAAACATCCCATCAGTTGTTAAAAGTTTATATGCAAGAGGTGGTATGGCAGCTTTTTTCAAAGGATTTGGTCCTACAATGTTAAGAGCTGCACCAGCTAATGGTGCAACTTTTGCTACTTTTGAATTAGTTATGAGACTATTGGATTAATTAGACTTCGACAAGCCTTATATTATTGTAAATTATTAAGTCGCACAACGGCAATAAAATGGAATAATTATCTTTCTTTGAGAGAGAGAATAAAGGGACGTTTATCGTTATGTAATATATATTGAAATGCAAAACATTTTTATATTTCAATCTCTTAGATATATACATGTATATATTTATATATCTATTATTTTTGAATGTTCTAATTTTCTAATCTTCTTAATAAGTATTCTACTTCAACTTCCTTTGTAATTGGAATAACTATTTCCTTGTAAATTTTTACTAAATATTCTGGTGTAATCCTTCTTACACCTTCTTTATTTGTTGGATCAACACCATAAACTTCTGCTTTCTTTGTTAATCTTAGTAGAATTTTTTCTTCAACTGCTGCATTAGTGATATTTTTCATTATTCCTTCAATGTCTCTATCTTTGATTAATTGCGTGTACAATGGTATATCACTTTGAAATTTAGCTTCAGCAACAAATTTACCAAAATGAATTCTTCTACTCAAACTTTGTAGTAATTCAATATCTCTTGTTGCGACGGATCCATAGTTTTCAGTTTGATCACCTTCATAACTTGAAATCAATGGTACAATTTCTTCAATATAAATTTTCTTAATTTTATCATTATAATTAACCTTTTCAGCATATGGTGATAAGACTTGTGGGTAGTTAATACTTGGTAGAATTGGCTTTAGAATTTTGTCTGGAAAAAATGGAGTTTCATCAGGAGATTCGAATCTTCTTAATTGTGAGTGTGCAATTTCTAATTGTAGGATAGCCCAATCTAAGAAAGAGCCATCAAAATTTGGAATCGATAAACCTGGATGTTTTGGATCGTAAACAGGTGGGCAAGTTGCGAAATGCGATCTTTCGATAAACTTGAAGATAATAGAATCTTCCATTTTCACTAGTTCATCTCTAATATTTTGTAAATCTAACACAGTTTCTGGTTTAGTAAAATCCATTTTGAATTGTATAATGCTATATAACTTTAATTTTAAATGAAATAAGCTCCAATTGATTATATAGACAAACAAAATTAAGGATAAGAGAGAATGAATCTACTACTTTCAAAATATCAATCTTTATATACTACTTATTCGTATGTGTTGGAAATTTCACTAAATACCGATGACTGAAAAATTCTGTTATCAGCTCTCTTTCACCTTCTTATAGATAAGCAAAAAAAACACAAAGTAAGCATAAGTCATAGTTTCAAAATAAATTAAATATATAAAGATGTATATATGTATATATGCATTAATAATGAACTGTAAGAATGGGAATATTATCGAAATGGTGGAAGATTAAATTGTCAATTTCTTTTCTTATGACTATTATTCTCCAAATCGCTAATTAATTGGTTATTTTTATGAACTTCTCTTTCTAAGTCCTCTACAGTCTCAAATAAATGGTATGATCTAAACCATAGGAATCTTCGGAGTCTAGCCGATTTATCGTTGCCTAACCCATAATTTGTATATGCTTGTATTAAATCCCTTTCTGTATCCTCTTGTGTATATGATTTTAATGTTAAGGAGTCATTTAATTGATTCAATAATGCTAATCCTTTCATACAGACAAATAGACCACACATACAAACGCAAAATGCCCAGATATTGAAGTTGGGCCTATCAACAGCATTTACATTTAAATTTTGTTTGTCATACCAAGTTCCTGCATTCATGTATGCATAATAATAATCTGAATTATAACGTTCAGAGGGTCTGTATCTACTTGCGGCAGGCTTGTTGTAATATGATGATCTATGATTATATGAAACTAGTTTATTATTTCCTAATAATGAATCATAAGCATCGGATATTAATCTAAATCTTATCAATTTTTCTTCTGAAGATAACAATGCATTATTGCCACCATGTATTTTATTGAGTACTTTTACATTACATGACTTATCAGGATGGTATAATTTTACATATTGGTGATATATTTTCTTTAATAACTTTTTATCAATATTATCTTTATGATCAATATTAAATATATCATAAGGGGATGGATTTGTCTTTGAAGATGGCCATAGGTCATCGTGTAAATATTCAGGCCCTTGAGGTCGTGAATTAGTAGAATAATATAAACATGGGCAGAAAGTGTCCTTTGGAAACTGTATGATATCAAACTTCTTCAAATATGATGTGAACATATTGCATTTAACCTTTCCTTGAAGGTTAATTGTATTTATCATTAGCATATCAACCGATAATACCGTTGTGGATATGTGTGTATATCAAGATATGTATATGAATATATAAATATATATATATATATTTATATCCAGCAATCTGAATAGCACATATTTAAGCAGAATAATAAGCGTGTACCTTTTTATTTAGTAGACAGACATTAAAAATATATATTTTTTCATGAATGGGTGTATATGTGTCAAATACTCATTGCGATAATGTTGATATCGCAACGCAAACAAATTAATACATGTATTCTATTTCAAAATAAAAAATGTACCAAAAAAGTATCAAGTTACACTGACAAGAAATGTTGAGTCTATTGACATAGATGAACAATTATAATTATCGTAAATATTGTCAATCGTACGTGTGTCGTACGTGTGTCTCTTTAATGCCAGGCAGTCATTGTAGGTATTCGATTCGTGCAATTGACGTTTTCAAGAAGACACAGAATTCATTGGGTTGTGTTGTAGTGCATCTTATACAACAATTACATAATGCCATATATATACATCACCATTTTATACATAAATTCACATATATATGTGTATGTGTGTGTGCATGATTATGCTCGTTTCACATAGTGGATTAACTAATAAGGAGTTCGGAGTTTAGACAAATTTAATATGAAATGTAATTATAAGCTTAGCAATTCAATAAAAGAAGGAAACCAAACCCTACATGAAGCACTCCAGTATCTATCTCTAGTCATCAGATCGTAGTTTACTGTTCACATATATAAGAACACCAGTACTGTCTCTCCATACTCCTTGAGTGCTTAATAGTCCCCAGTTATATAATTCCTATTTCGATTTCGAAAATATTACCAAATTTAGCTCGGAAAAGTGAAACTCGGCTTAGAATCGTATGGAGAACGGGAACAGAAAGGCCTTTAAAGGGCAGTAGGGTGCTAAAGTGTTACAATTACTCTAAGAATATATCAGCAGAGAGTACTGGTGAATAAGGTTTAAGTGATCTTGGTATCTTTATTTTAAAATAGTATCATTTACGAGGTTCTTAACAACTTGGATCTGGGGAGTTGGCATATATATATATGTATATACAACTCCAGATAGAAGAATACCTACGTATATTTTTAAAGTGAAGCAGTCGCTGTACGGATCAAGTTCGTATAGATAATATTACGTAAAGGAATAGTAACGATGGGTATGTTTTCGAATTCAGGCTCGTTAGCCTCAAGTTTAAAAACAGTTGGTAAGAAAAGTTATCAAGGTACTAAATCAGTAGCTAAATCGGGTTATAGTGCAAGTAAAAAACATATTAATAACAGTAAAGACAAGAAAGATCATAAAAATAAAGACGGTGACAACGACGAAGAAGAAGGGAATAGTGACGAAGATATGGATTACGAATATGCAAGACAACCTGAACATATAAGTCAGTTGAAAGACCCTTCATCATTTCCACCACCTCCAACAAAACCTGAACAAGCGCAACATAATGTACCACCAGCTCAGCTTCCACAACAGCCACAGCAACAGCAGTTACAACAACCAAATCAAGCATATTATTCAATACAGAATCAAGATAACTCACAAATGCATGTAATGCCACCCCAATTACAACAGCAACAACAACAACAACAATTGGCTCAATTTCAACAGCCACCTCAACTACAACAACCACCTCAAGTGCAACAACCACCTCAAGTACAGCAACCTGTTCTGAGTCAGCAACCACCCCAAGGTTTCCAGCTGCCTCCAAGACAACAATCTCAACTACAACCACCACCTCAAGTACAACCACCACCTCAAGTACAACAACAACCTCAAGTGCAACAACCACCTCAAGTACAGCAACCTGTTCTGAGTCAGCAACCACCCCAAGGTTTCCAGCTGCCTCCAAGACAACAATCTCAACTACAACCACCACCTCAAGTACAACAACCACCTCAAGTACAACAACCACCCCAAGTACAACAACCACCCCAAATACAACAACCACCCCAAGTACAACAACCACCTCAATTACAACAACCACCTCAATTACAACAACCACCCCAAGGTTTCCAGCTGCCTCCAAGACAACAATCTCAACTACAACCACCACCTCAAGTACAACAACCACCTCAAGTACAACAGGCGAATTACCAGCAGAATTCACCAACCTTGTCTGTACAACCACCTCAACAACAATTCCAAAATACTGTCGCGCAAAATGCTCAAAGCATTCCAATAAATCAATCATTCCAGAATGCAATCCCTGCGACGATAAATAATTTAAATGGTTCAGTGAACGATGAAGTTAACCAACCAGTACCCCAAAATGTTGCGGTAACTGATTTGCCACCCCCACCAGTCCACAGAGATAGAGGTAAAACACTAGAACCAGAGGCTATTATTGAACCTGAAATACCTATAAATAATCAAAATGGCGCCTTTAATAGAGGTGGTAATGTCGATGGCAATAGATCTATACATACTGTATCACCTTCAAAGCCCTTTCCATCTCTACCAACCCGTAGAAAAAATGCATCCATCGAAATACAGAATAGAAATAGTATTGAAGCAAGCACAAATGGTGCAGAAAGTATAAGATCTGGACAGCAGACGCCGGACAGATCCAGTACATATAGTTCAACACCTGTGAATAATTTTCCACCACCACCGACTCCACATAGACGAGTTCCATCCCAAGTTATTGATAGTACTTCATATACTCAAGAATCTACATATTCATCTGCTAACTCGAGTGAAGAACGTAGGAATACTATTTCAAACGAAGTTTATACTTCAACAAGTCCTGAGAGTATCAATAAACAAGCACCTTGTGTATCACCGATACCAATATCATCATTCCCACCTCCACCGAAGCCATTTAGGAAACTTGAGGAAACTCCTATATCAGATGCTAATACAGTTATTAGTCAGGATTCCAGAAATGACAGTATTGATAGAAGCAATATTAAAAGAAACCCCTCCGCGGCTAATCGAAAGAATGGTTTCGAAAATAACAACAATTTTCAAAAACGTAATTCTAGCATAGATGAACAACAAAATTTGAAGTCCTCTGTCTCTCAAGTATCGGTATCTTCAAATTCACCACCTCTGCAAACTAAGCAAAAGAAATTACCGCCACCAGCTGTTAAACCAAAACCTAAAAATCTTACAAGTATTACTATTAAAAAAGAAGAAGAACAAGACAATAATAATATTAATGGGAAGACTATTGAAACAGGTACGAGAGGTACACAAATCAATGAAATCTCAAATGAATTGTCTAAAGTTCATTTAAGAAAAACAGGTGTTAGTTTGATTAATGGAAATTCTAAGGATGAATCCACAAGAAATAAAAGAGATTCTTTTCTAAAAAAGGAAATAGTCGATCCTTCAGTAGCTTCAAAAAACAATTATACTTATAAAAGTAGACATCCACCTCCACCAATTCCTACTAAAAGGAAAGTTTTCAATAAAGATCTAGAACCAAGAGCTGCTACTACTACAAATGGAAAAGATGTTGATACTCTTGGAGAAAGTAATCCTTTTGCAAAATATTTAGAAAATGCAGTACCTACAAAAGAAAATAGATATGATAATTAATGAGTATATAGATTTGTGTATAATGATCTAATAAATAAATAAAAATAAAAATATATTTTTTGCTTATAGAATCTAAACGGAATAATTATATGGTATGGAATTCTAAGATATTAGGCAAAAACACAAATTTGAGGTTCAGATTAGCGAATCTATCATTGGTATTATGAAATTAAACTAGAATCGCTTTAGTACTCTATATATATATATATAATTTATATATGAATGAATTATTGATGTTTATATTTTTATAGTATATTGTTATTATTATTTTTTATATTTTTTTTTCTTCTTCTATTAATTTAATGGGAAAAAAAAGTGATCAGTTATAATGTAAAAGTGTCAGGAACAAAATGCAAATCCAACATTTATCTATTTAGATAATAAAGCAGCAAACTGTTGGATATTAATTTCACCAGAACCGTCACTAACTTCTCTTAACATATCATCAACTTCAGCATCAGTTAATTTTTCACCAATTGAGGTTAAAACATGTTTTAATTCTGCGGCAGAAATTAGACCGTCACCATTCTTATCAAATACTTTAAAAGCTTCTAATAGCTCTTGTTCAGAATCATTAGATTTTAATTGACGTGACATTAATGCCAAGAATTCACTGAATTCGATCTTATTATTACCATTTACATCAATTTCATTCATTAGATCAGCAACTTCAGCTTCACTTGGAGATAAACCCAAAGATCTCATAACAGTAGCTAATTCACTAGAAGAAATAGAACCATTGTTATCTTTATCGAATAGAGCAAAAGCTTCTTTAAATTCGGCGATTTGTTCTTCTGTTAAATTGGATGACATCTTTTATAGCAATGCGTTTCGACAGATAAGGGGGTAGGAGACTAAATATACCTCTATATTCACAAAACAGGAGGAACGTATATTTACTAATAACTTTCTTTTATTTAGATTAATCTAAAATATTATATAACCATAACAATAACCATTAGAATTAGAATTATAATAATAATAATTATTATTATTCCTCTTTCCTCTCCTATTGCATACCTTGTTCTCAATTTTATTCTCAGAGCCAAATTGTTGTTTTTGTTTTTTTTTTCTGATTTAAGGAGATGTTATTTTGTACGATGTGGGTTAGTGTGGCATGTGATCTATATAGAATGTAGAACTAGAACTAACAAGGTTAAACATATATCTATCTACTGTGTAGTATTTAAGTAACATATATATTTTAAAATTATATCAGCGTAAGCTGTAATATTCTTTTAGCGAGTGAATGTAGTCATTTCTGTTATAGTTCTTGAGGTTTTTCCTTTTGGCGCTTCCTTCTTGTTCGTATATCCAATATTTATAATATTCATGTGAATACAGTTCGATGTACTCATGATCGTGTATAAGAACGTTATCGTTATCGTCATCATGGTTATCACTATCTTCTTTATTGTCTTGTAAGAACTCGTTTGGTGGTGGTTTGATCTCGGCATATTCATTTAGAATGTTCCAAGTTAAGTATGTATAAAAACGACTCATTACAAGTTCATTGTATCCACCTCCACCTAACAGTAGTATTGGACATTTAGTAAATGTACCAATAACATCCATAATGCAGGAAGATAATCCATGTATTGTTAATTGCCATTCTGCAAACCCATCGCCAATTAAACCATCGCCTCCACACTGTATTACAATGATTTCGGGATCATGTCTTTCAGTTAAGGGAATTACTAAATCTTCAATGATATTTCTCAAGTATCTGTCATCCACACCATGTAATAAGGGAATATTTATGATATTTTTACCATTTTCTGTATCTTTTAATGATCCGGAACATGGGAAAAATCCAGGTTCATACATATGCATTGAAATAGTTTGAATATTTGATGAAAATTTAAACGCTTTCTCTACACCATCTCCATGATGTAAATCAAAATCTATATACGTAATTTTATTGAAACTTTGTTTCCTCAATTTTTGAATCGTCAAAACAATATCATTAATATAGCAAAATCCACTTGCTTTTTGTTTTGATGCATGATGTCGTCCACCATCCCAATTTATAGCAATCGATCTCTCAATTGAATCCTTTTTAATATGATCAGCAAGCATTAATGAGGCACCTGTTATTATATTACAATACATTGGTAAAAATGAAAATATGGGACAATCACCTTCTAAATTAAATTGCTTCAATTTTTTATTATCAATGTCACTATTTATTGGAGATATCTTACCATTACTATTATCATCATCATTATTAATATCAGATGTGTCAGTTTCCTCAGATTCTTCTCCGTCTAGTAGAGCAACCATGGCAGATCTTTTTCTATTGGCTAGGGAATGATCACTCGCAGGTGGCCTTAATGATTTAAAATATTTAAACAGAGCAAGTCTTTCAGTAAATATCAAGTCGCCATCTTCTTCTTCATCTTTGTCTACTTCGCAAAAATATCGTGTATTCCATTCGGAAGCTACTTCTTGTATCTGAAACCAGTTAGGTTCATTTTCATCAAACGGAAGTATAGCATTAAATTTATCATTCATTAATGTGTCAATATAATCTGCTGAATGAAATTGTAAAAGATCCTTCTTGGTACAATTCGGTTCTTTAATGACATAATCAAAGCAGTCCAGTAATCCGTAACATTTCAATAAAGAATATATCAATTGGGATTTCTTATATTTATTGCATGGAAGTAGGTCAGATACTTGCGATTGAAACCTCGATGTAGATATGATTAGCTTATTTACCATAGAGATGATTGTTTAAAAATTCAGGTTTCTTCTACGATTTTATAATAATATCATATTAGATACTTCACGCTAGATATAAAATAACTATGCCAGCTGATAAAATGGTAAAGCGCCTATTACTATTGTTACTTAAATTGATTCTGTCACTTTTAAAGAGATTTAATTAAATGATGAACTTAATATCGTTAAAGAAATTTCAAAAGCGAAATGATCAAATTCCGAAGTATATTTTAATTTTAAAAGTGAAAAGTTCATGAATAAAAGAACAAATTATATAAAAATAATATTATACAACAACTCGTGAGACCGACCTTATTATAATAATAGCGAGCGAATTGCGTTGTCATTAGGAATAGCTGTATTTGTGTTTGCGTTTGTAGTGTTTTTCAGTTAACAAAATGGCAATTGATTCTTATCAAAAAACATTAGATGAAATAATTGAAGTATTTCAAGAATACAAACCAGGTTCTATTACTTTAGATAACATCACAAAATTATGTCAAACTTTGGGGCTAGAATCATTCATTGATGATATAAATTCAGAATTATCTCGTCTTTCCACAGCATCAAAAATTATTGTTGTCGATATTGATTTTGATAAAGTTGAAGGTAAAGTGAAAGATGTTAAGCTGGTTTTAGCTTCTAATTTCGACAATTTTAATTATTTCAATGAAGAAGGCAATAAAAGTAAAATGGGTGATGATGACTTGATGACGGAACCAAGTAATAATATTCTACTGAATTCATTAACCCAATATCCAACATTACACGAGTTTCATCATAATTTGCAATACATTTATCTACTGGATACATATTCACAAATCGATTCAGATCCTTCTAATTCAGCTCATGGAACATCAAACTCAGTAGGTACAACAATAAATAGCACAGTGATTAATATGGAAAGCAACACTGCTTTGACTACACCTATAATATCAGTATCTGCTCCAGCACACTCGAGCGCTGGTAAATTTGACCTTTTCAAATATTATACGGAATTATCAAAATTTTTACAGCAGTATTTTTCAATAAATTCTGTTGATTTTAAAATAGAAACTAATCTAGGTAATATGTTTGGTATATATATATTGTCACCGGAAGATAATCTACCTATTGCTAAAATTTACTTAGAAAAATCAAAAGATCCACAACATAGATTATATGAATTCATCTACTCCGATGAAACTAAATGTTGGATTAATGAAGCAGCTGAAAATTATACAGAAGGGGTTTCATTAGTTATGGAAATTCCGTGTAGTGATAAAAGATCTATCTTATTTCCTCAAGATTTGATTCCTCAGGAACTGATATTAAATACTTGTGATATATCGAAGAAAGGTATATCAGATGAAGCATTAATGGATAATCTCAAACGGTCATTTTTGATTGATTTAGTCACAAATAATAATAGTGATATGATATACAATGATAAGTTTCAAATTATAAATGACTTTACTACGAAATTAATAAATATTACAAAATTTGATATCAGTAATGATAATTTGGATTTGGTGCTAGAAATATTAAATTGGATCAAATGGTCACAGTTAGTACTGCAACAGCTTTTCGATATTATTTCTGACGTTAGCCAAGATGAAAAGGAAAAAAATGTTGAGAATATTGACATAAATGACGGAAACTTAGTTGGATCTATTGGTCATGTAAAAGATCAACTTTTGAAAGCAAGAAGAAGCTCTAGTACTGCAACAGTAACTAAAAGAAGAAGATCATCCACTAAAAATAAAAGGCCAAGTATTGTAGAGGCATCAATGTTAAAAGATGAAGGTTTACAACAATTTAATTTACATGAAATAATGGCAGAAACTGTTATTCAGGATGAAACAGATGAAAGTATGAGATATAATGATCCTAAAATGGAAATTGATAGTGAATCTTTAACTGCACCTCAAGATACACAAGGAGTATTAAACTTAATAATAAGTGAAGATCATGTTTCATTGGATACAGTAACAAATTGTAATCTATATGACGGTTTAGAAAAATGGAAATCTTTTATAGATATTTTTAAAAAACATGTAAGATAGATTGAATACTTTAAGTAATTACTTTAATAATAAAAATAACTAATATACGGATATAACAAAAGACGAATTTATGTAATAAGTGTCAGCTATATTTAAAATTAAAGAAGTTATCCAGAAGTACAATTAACCCATGGGACAATGTAATTTTATAATAGTACCTGTAAATATATATATACAAAGGTATAAGTAATAAAATAGAAGCAAATATGGATAATAATCCAGAGAATATTGGTGAAATATAAGGAGAGGCGGGAGGATCACTGTATAGTAATATATATTTGAATACAATGATATTAATTATATTTCAAATATAACGTACCACCACCGCCCTTAAGATATATATAAATACATGAATGTTTGGGCATCAAAAAGTAATGATAGAACTAAATAAATTAATAATGAATTATCATTATGATAGTGTTGAATTGCTTGTTAAGAAATGGGTCTTCGAGATCCGTTTTAATAAAGTCACATTTCTTCTTGAAAGATTGAAAACCGGTTTCTCGAAGTGAAAAAACTGTAAAAGTAAACAAAGAATATTATATTCGTAAGTGACCTATTTTACATAATGGACTAGTCTATGGATGTATTATTCCAGTTTAAATTTTTTGATGAACTCCTGTTATCGAGAGCTAATATTGTCTTTTAAATGTAATATAAAGGGAGTCCTTATTCGATAATTAAGGATTCTGATCTGTGGAAGCG